>JAOUZG010030082.1:3311246-3357461 GCA_026289955.1 Argiope argentata
TACAATAATTCTACAATTTCGGGGCAACAATAATTCAGCAATTTTACAAAGTTTCTGTTGAATTAATTAACTAGAACAAGTGGAATGGATCAGGAAATAAGAGAATATGAAAGAATATTTAGAATGATATATATTTAGAATGATGTTACTATGGCTAACTTAAATTGAAATTTAAGAAATTAATTAATTTATATATATATATATATATATATATATATATATATATATATATATATATATATCCAAAGTCATGTCAAGGAACCACAGAAATAAATAGTTTTCCTATATGAGTCTACCTAAAAAAGAAACTTCCAACAAATCAGCTTTTAAGAACAGAAATTTTCAACAGTGCTGTCAGAAGTTTTATTTAAAAGGGGGTTTCATTCGCATCGCAATATGAATGGAATAATCTCCGAAAACTTTCTATCTCTGAAGACTGATGATATCAAACCTGAATCAATGTCAGAATTTAGAATTAACAAAAACAAACCAGCGTTGGAACAATGGATTGACAGTTCCTCGGAAATTAAATTAAACAATTGTATCGAACAATTACTAGTTATTGAAACAGATTGAAGCCACATTTTCTTTTTTCAGCCAGAGTGACAATACAAGATCTTCAGATGACTTGACGAATTAACACGACTTCAGTGACAAATCCTGATCAAATGCGAAAATAATTGCAGGAAGTGTGGACTGTATTGTAGTACCATCCTATAAACCCTGTTATTGGGGTCTTTTTGAAGATAGAAATCAAATATTTGAAACTGAGCATGATATGGATAGATAAGATGGGTCCAATTCAGCAAGCAGACTATCAATTGACAATCAATCATAATGTCATGACAAATGGTAATTTAGTTTGAAAGATTTTGTCTTATAAGTATTTGACTTAAGAGATAATGGTATATTGTATGTGAATGAAATTTGTTCTAAGAAAATCAAGCAAAATCGAGTAAACACGGGGGGGGGCAGGAGGGACGGCTATGTATTAAATAATCATGCTTTAAAAATTAAAAAAAAATCGAGATAGAGTTTTTTGTTCCGATTCGAAAACGACAATTTTCAGAACCCTCTGCTAAGAAATCTATCTGATTTAAAGTTTTTTTTTCTTAAATCTGTGACGTTGGCAACAGGATCTGAAATTGTCCAGCTCAACTACATTTTACTTGTGGCGTTGGCAACAGTGCTAAGATACATTATTATTATTCAAAATAAATGTCGTACAAAACAATATCAAAGTTATAATTTCTATTTGATTTTGTTGCAGTTCAAGTTTTGGATTTGATTGATCATAGATGTGTATCGCCTGTTACTTCACCAAGTAATAAAAGCATTTTAAGTGTTATTAATTAAATTTATGGCTTTTAATGGATGAAGTTGCGTGTTCAATCACCACTCTAAAAATCGTTGTTTAAAATCGAAAAATGACCAGTTACTTAAGGGTCATCAGCATATTATTTACCAACAAACTGATATCATTTACAAATAGCTCAACAGTATTCTCCTCTTGTTGTAACATGTAAGAAAAAAAAAGATCAGTTACCCAAGGGTTACAGGCAGAATCTTTAACTAACAAACTGATAACATTTACATCTAACTTCCAAACACTCCACTCGTTATAATTTATAAGTGATTGAGTATCTATTAATATAATTTTTCAAAAAATATAACTTCTTTTCATCTATACAAAATTGATGTAAAAACTATTTCACAAGATAAATTTCGTTTTAACTTTGTTTCTGTATTCATGAAATAATAATGTGTCCCAAAGTTTTTTTCTCATCGCGTTTTTAAAGAGACTTGTCAATGGAGACGAAGCTTCGATTTTATATGAAAATATGCATAGAAAACGCATTTGGTGTGAGGACAATAGGATTTCAACTGTCGTAATGCCGGGACTAAACCTCCCAAAAGTTGTTTTGTCCATTTGGTGGAATCGGAAAGACGTAATTTTTTAAGATCTCCTTCCTCAAGGTGAAACAATAAATTCTAAGAAATACCATCACCAAATGGATCAATGGAAAGCTGCAATTGAAAAAAAAACGGCTGGAATTAATGAACCGACGAGGTGTTCTTTTCTTCATGGCAACTCGTGATCACATATAAGAAAGAACTGCTTACAGTTTGATTGGAATATTTTGCAACATCCTGCCGACTCTCCAGATCTCTCACCATGTGATTATTGTTTCTATCTGTCCTTATCCAAAACACAGCAATTTTGAAAAGAAGGCATAATGAGACTTTCTGAGAGATAGAAGAAGGCAATAGAGTAAAAGGGCCCTTATCTAACAAAATAAATAATATCTTAAAAAGTAAACACTGTGCATTCATTTTATATTAGAAAAGAAACGTATGAGACACTTTAATACAACAAAATTTTCCAATTAAATTAATCTCTGAGCAGGAACGAATTTTATTCGACGTTTACTTCAAAAATTCTAGCTTTAAATATATCTGTTTACGAGCAACTTAACATGGAAGCTAATTTTTCTAACTATCTGTTCAGGAACGAGAATAAATATTCTTTCTACTTGATTCAAATTCCGGTGTGCCTTAAACTTAGTTCTCTGTCTAAAGTCACTTCATTATGTTAATAAATAATGAAACAAGAACAATAGAATTAGCTTATAAAGTCTAAAGTGCGAATTAAAGGCATCTGAATTCCAAAAAAGCTCATTTATTTTTAAGCAGCGAGATTACATTGCGTCATATCTAAACAATAAGATAAAGCATATTAAAATTGCTATAGACTAAATTATTATCTAATAATTTGAAAAAGTGATAAAAGTGATAAAAAGTGATAACATTTATAAAAAGTAATATTTCAGTTTGAAATATGAAATAATACGTGTTAGTTTTCAAAATATTGAAAATGTTTAAAAAAATCAGTGAAGTATTTTTTTGTGAACTTTAAAAACATAAAAAAAGCATTGTTATACAGTAAACCATGGTAACAAAAATTAAAATTTCAAATATATCATTAAATAGCAGAAGGCCGAAATTTAATGAAAATATTTTCAAATTTTGGATGGTGTTTGATTTTTTATTATACTTAATAAAGAAAAAGTTCCTCTGTCGTATACATAGTGTCGCTGAAGGGTTAATTTTTTAAGACAAACATTACACACAACAAAACATATGAAAGTTCAATTTAAATAATGATTATGGTATTTTGTATCAATACATAAACCAGACACAGAGCAGACATAGCTAACTTAACCATGAGCTTTATAATGATAAAATGTCCAAATTTTGACGCATTTGATGCCTTATAATATAATAAAAAAGTGATTAAAGTTCTCATACATAAAATCAATAAATAAATTTTTCCACAAAAATAAGCAAATAATAATTAGATTTCTTATGTTAAGAAAATGCAATAAATCAAATGTGATATTTGCTCGAACCAATGAGGCAGAAAACTTTAAAATGATTTCCAATTAAATGCTTAGAATGTGTGAAAATTTGAAAAGAATTTTAGAATTATCGTTCTCTGTTCAGGAAGAATGATTTTAAAAAAATCGTTTGAGGATAATTCTCTGGAATTTTATCCTAGATAGCAACGATGAGTATTGTGTTCGTGACAGATAACACGGCTTCTTTCTTTACATTTTCTCGACGAATATAAACAAGGCAAATTACAAATAAAACGGAACGAATTAACTAGAACGAAATAAACTTTATTTCTCTCATCGTAATTTCTTCTTTTATGAGATGCAAATGAGATTATTCGCGCCCTTTGAATATTAAGTGCATAAACATATTTCTTTTCGTAAACTTTCGACTTAGTATGATGCTTGCTGGTTTGAATGCTCTATATGCTTGGAATTCGTTCCACGAAAAAAAATATTTTTCAAGACTACTGCGGATTTAAATTACCCATAATCTTCACAATCTTCACTTGTGACGCACGGATTAAATTAACATAAAAATACTTTTTTAATAGTTAGACATTGTTGCTGAAGGTATAAAACTAACTGTAACTTTCACCAAGGAAGAGCCATCATTTTCGTGAGAAGGACATTTGTCATCAGAAAGAGATCACGTGCTTTCTCAGATGTGGATGTGAGCGTTCTTTAAACCGAGTTGTTTTGCTCAACACGGTGGCATAAATTAAAGGTCAAACGCAAATATGGAAAAGCACAAAGATTTTAGAGACATCCGATTTATTGTAGATCTAATCTTCACAATCTAAGTTTGATCTAGAAATTAATGAGAGCAAAAAAATAACAAGTGTTTAATAAAAATATATTGTTTTTGCTTTAAAGGTGATATTATAAATTGGCGTTGGACAGTAAAAATTACTGAAATTAGATTTGGAAAAGCGTTAGAAAGCCATATGACTAAGTAATGCAAAAGCTAATGGGAAGTTTCAATTCAAATTATTAGAAGATAAGAATTTTTAGAATATGAAAAGATAGTATTTATTCAAACTTTTTCTTAAAAAATGTTGCGTTTTTGCATGGTAAAATCAAAAATGTTTCGGTAGATTATTTTTTCTTTCAAATCTCACAAAATGAAGGATACTAAAGAGCATGATGAACTGAATGCGATAATCATTAAAGAATATAAAATTGATTAAAATTTGATATAAGGTATGTGAAAAAACATTAATGTTCAAATGTTATGACAATTTGCTGAAACTCGTCTAGTCACGTAAAATAATTGAAATTTTAAAAGAAAAGAATCTATAAAAGGTGAATTTTTTTAAACTTATTCATATAAAAAGTATCTGAAAAAAAATACGTCGGGGAAAAATAAAGAACATTTTTCCTTGAATTTTTCATTAGTTAAAGGTTTATTAGTTGGAACACATTTAGCATAAACATTTGTATGAATATGTAATCGAACCTTTGGTTCAATATATTTTTACTCTTCATATGGAACAGAAAATTGATCTCCATGTTTGCAGTAACTTTATTAAACTTTGAGAAAACTATTTTTTAAATTTTCTTGAAATGAACTAACCATTCTAAACAAACATTTTGTGTCTTTAGGGTAACTATAATTCTGTGGGGCTCATTTCAGAAGATTTAATTCATCATATTTTTAACTTATTATGGTAAGACATGAAAATATTAGTGCCCCATTTGCTATTTAAATTAAAAAATATAGACACACCCTATCCAGAAAAAATTATTATTATTAAAAACATAATTAAACTTTGATTTCATGTAAGATACTTAACAATATTTCATGTGGAAGTAAATTTAATAAGAGAATTTATGTAATTTCATTATGTTTTCATTTACGAAAAATACTGAAATCTAAATCTAAAAAGCGAAAAGGAATGAAAAAGCTTTGCTAACGTAAGGAAATTTTTTAAATAAAATTGCGAGGGACGGGGCTATGCATTGTTAGTAATTAAATATAATGAAATTGATGCACAAAGAGTATCATAACCAACAGAACTTTTAAACATTCATAAAACATTCAATTATTATAAAAAGTAAAAATAAAAGCTTCTTAAAAAAATAATTTGTGAATGGAGGAAGCGATAACTATATGAAATTTAAATAAGCTATTTTGGTATTCATTTTTAAGTATATAAATTATATTATTTTCATTTTCAAAAATAATTAATTCTTTAGATATTTAATTTCAGAATAAAAATCAACCCAACTTTTACATTTTTACCTTATTTTCGTTTATAACTTCTGAAATAATCAAGGCACGAAATTCATTCATATATATTTTTAATAAGAAAGACATTATCATTTCAATGATACCAGTTGAATTTTGTGCAATTTCCCTCTAATTTTATACAAAATACAAATTGTAAAAGTGCTCTTTATCGTTGTAATTAATCAAATCCTTTATTCGTATAGCTTCTCATTGTCAGTATTATAATAAAAATATTGCCTTCTTTGAACAATAATATTAAAAGATAGGTAACTTCCTTATACATTGTGATCTCACATTTTGCAAATTAATCATTGAATTCGTTTTCTTTAGAACGTGGACCATGCTGGTCTGCTCTTAATTCCTTGGCTTTGGAGCCAAAATATTTCTGGGTTGAAGATTAATTTTGCAAAAGAAATGCCACGTAAGCTGGCTTATGTTGGGACAATATGCCTTTCCGTGCAAGTATCTCGCAAGAGCTTAGGAGTTTGTGTCCAGCCCAGATGCTGTCCTTGTCAACTGAATGCAGCTCAAAATTACGTATTTTATTCCATTTCAAAGTGACTTCAACATGGAATGCTACTATAGAACTATATACTCGTTCTTACCGCAAGCTAGGGTCAACCACCTCCTCTGTCAGCTGGATAAAAATATTTTCATCTTTCAGAGCATATATGGATGCTCAAAATCCTCCACTACGCCTTTTTTTTCTTTTTTTTTTTCTATCTCTTTTGGGTTTTTAAAAACTTTTTCTTTTCTTTTATCCTTTGTTGTTGTTTTCATTTCTTATTATTTATCTCGTTATATTTTTTCCCCATTGCTTCTTATTCAGGTGGACCGGTTAGAAGGGGGCATTTCTTTTTAATTGAAGTTAGTTAGTTATTAAGTTAGACTCCTTCCGAGTTAAATCTTCAGAAAGAGATATGACTTTTTAAAATAAAATCAATGTTTAAAGTAGAAGGAAAAGTCATGTGAATGTATCTCAAAGTAAGATAAATCTCACAACTTGCAATATATTACAACTTTCTCAGATTTTTTATTACAACAATTGTTAGATAATAAAAAAAATATTGCTATTCGGAAAAAAAATCAAAAGGTTTTTTTTAAAACCGTTATTCATAAGCAAACCCAATAAAATAAAAGATAAGATCAATTAAATTATCTGAAATTAAATTTTGAGGAATCTCTCCCCCCCCCTATTTAGTAGCCAAAATAGTTTACAAGATCTTATTACCCATTTTGGTTGATCATTAGCAAAAGTAATATCATTGGGCTTGTCATAAGAATCAAACATATCAAATATTATATATAAAGTAATGCTTGCCGAAGATTCATATATATCAAATATTATATTTTGATATATAATATCAAATATTATATATCAACATATATAAAATCATATATATTCATATAAAGAAAAATTATTACTATTTGGAGAAAAAAATTAATTTTTTTTTCAAAAATCGTTATTCATAAGCAAACTCAATAAAATAAAAGATAAGATCAATTAAATTATCTTAAAGGAAATATTGCGAAATCTCCCCCCCCCCCATTTAGAAGTCAAAATGGTTCACAGGATCTTACTACCCATTTTGGTTGGTCATTAGCTAAAGTAATGTCATTGGGCTTGTCATAAGAATCATACATATCAAATATTATATATTATATATAAAGTAATGCTTGCCAAAGAATCATATATATCAAATATTATATATTGATATATAATATCAAATACTATATATCAATATAAATAAAGAAAAACTATTGCTATTTGGAAAAAAATTTGAAAAAGTTTTTTTTAAACCGTTATTCACAAGCAAACTCAATAAAATAAAAGATAAGATCAATTAAATTATCTTAAAGGAAGTTTTGTGAAATCTCCTCCCCTCCCTGATTTAGTTGCCAAAAATGGCTCACAAGATCCTACTACCCATTCATTAGCTGAAGTAATGTCATTGGGATTTTTATACGAATCATGTATATCAAATATTTTGATTACGAATTGAACAAAATACTACGGGTAAAGCGCGTATTACAGTTAGTTCCGCATTTTCGTATACTAATAAAATCATGTCTATAATACCTTTTTTTATCGTGTGAGAACATCATGTTGTTTTGGTTAGGAGGTTTTGATATCTTCGAAATTTAAGGGCAAAAAATATTTTTTACCAGCTTTTGCCAGTTCTGAATTAGTATTATTATGAATGCTTCTTGGAAAGCAGATGCGCTTTTAGAAGCTTGACCTGCTTTTGCCAGCATTGCTTTATTATTACGTATACTTCCTTGAAAGCAGATGATTTTTAGAAGTTTGATCTGCTTTTATCAGTATTGATTTCTTATTTTTACAGTAATTCTAAATACTGGTAAATAAGAAGAAAAGCAAAATTTGTTGTTGAAAAGAAGATAAGAAGATAAGAAGTTGCAAAATTTGTTGCATCACTGAAATACTCTACATAATTTTCTGACACGATAATTCGCAGATTACGAACTTCTGTTTTGGTCATCTTTACGAAGAATATTTCCGAAATCCCATGGTAGTCAAATTTTTATTTAGTATTTGGGAGATAATGTCATTTTCTGGCATATAATGTCCTTTTGCTTCACAAGGTAGGTCAACCACAATCGCAAATGTTGCAAGATATAGGCTAAGGTCGATAAATTAATAACAAAAAAATTGAATTTTTAAATGCTTTATTAATTTCACATTTAACGATACTTGATATAATGAGGAGGGGGAGGACAATTCATAATTTAGAAAAATTTCATTTCCATCATTCTCAGTGCAATAAAAAAAAGTTTAAGTTTATTTAGGCAAAAGCTTATTTAGTATTTGCCTTCTGGAAGATAATATTCTTTTTGTTTTGACTGGATATACCTTACGTGATAGATATAACACAAGGCAGGCTTATAAGCAAACGTAACTACTGCGACATACAGGGTAAGGTTAAAGATAATAGTTATGGCAGTTAACTACGCAGTGAGTTTCAAGATGAAATAATTTAACGGGTAAGTTCATTAAGAAAAGCGAATTTACAAATACCTCATATGATAAATTCCACTTATAAACCCGTGTTGTAATGGTTCTTTATTCCCGTAAAACTTTCATTACGTTGGAATGTGATCTCTTATTTTTAAAATCCAAATTTCTTTGATTTTGAACTTAATTCATTATCAAAAAACCCGAAGGAAATAGGAAATTTGTTGAATCTGGAATTTATCTAGTTCTGGAAGTTAATGCTCTTATTATTTTTGGATTGTAATCAGCTACGTGATAGAAACAAGACTGTTTTATACGCAAGACTATTTATTGCAAGACGTAGAGTAAGGCTAAAGAAAATAGTAATGATAACTAAATGCATAGAGAGTTTCGCAATGAAATAAACATGTAGGTAAATTCCCCAGAAATAAAAAGGAATTTTCAAAAAAAACGTTGGTAAACAAGGTATCTGTTCTATTTTAAGTTAGAGGTCCTTTTTCTATTGTGGATTGTGTTGTAAAATAATAAGATTTTAAAAGTATTCTATCACACATAGAATTTTAATAGAATTTAAAATCTTGAAAATTTATTCAATCCCTATATAACAAAAATTTTGGTATTGAACTTTTTAAATAAGGACTTTTAAAGCTAAAAACCAACAATAAACACTAAAAAACTACATTGTTCGTAGAAGATTAAAAAAACGAAAAAGAAGTTTTGAGAAAAAAAAAAGATATTTGTAAGAAAAGCATATTTTATGTAGCAGTAAATGACTTAATTGTAAGTGCTCTTTTATACACACAACCAGCATAATTTCTGAGAAGGATCTAGTGAGAATCACCTAGCATATTAGAGTCAAACTGTCTAGCTTTTTTTCGGTACTTACGTATTATACCGTCTTTGCCAATGGTTTAGTAACTCATTGGCGACGGATTTAAATTTGGCGATAAAGATCAAAGGACTACACCATTGCCGGTTTGCCATAATGACGGTTTAGCAGCTCATTGGTGATGACTTTAAATTTGACGATAAAGTTGGACGGTATAATACGTAAGTACCTTTTCCATTGTAGAATATCCACGCTCACCGTTTACAGTTCCCATAATTTCCAAGGAAAAAAATATAAAAGAAAGGAGCAAAAATTCCATTTTCCAATAGCATTGACTGTCCTAATTTTAAATTATTTTTGAAATGACTTTAATTAATTTTTTATTCCCAATTCCCATTTATTTCATATTTTCTTCGGAAAATTATAGAATTATTAGACCGAAACAAAGGTTAAAGAGAATTAAAAAAAATATTCCATTTTTTATTTTTTTAGTTTCCATTATTAATTATCAAAACAAGCAGACCTTAGCCAGCCCAGATAAACGATTGGGAACTTGGTGTTGGTGAGCTTCATATAATCTAAAAATCATCAAATAATTTTGGAGGTTATAAAATAAACAAGTACCAAAAAGGCATTTCAAGGCAAAATAAAAACAAAATGTATATTCTTCAGCAATTCTCAGAAAATATGACACACACACACACACAGACACAGACACACACACACACACACACACACACACACACACACACACACACACACACACACACACACCCACACACACACATACACATACACACACACACACACACACATACACACACACACACACACACACACACACACACACACACACACACACACACACACACACACACACACACACACACACACACACACACACACACACACACACACACACACACACACACACACACACACACACACACACACACCTTGATAAGCTATTTACTTTCCAAATTAATTACATTTCTAATAAAAAAAAGTAGCATGAAGCATTTACTTAATTTTAATGAATTAATTAATGCCAAATTAATTAAAGCATCATTCTAATTCCTATTTTGCTAACGAGAGACGATAGCTAATTTTAGGCGACACACACATTTTTATTATTAGAAGAGATAACGAACTCCGCATATAACAAGTCCTTTTACAGTGCCTAATTCGCAATAGAAAATACTAAATATTCAGATATTATATTATTATAATACGAATATTATTTTTTCGTTAATGGATTTATTAATTCTTTATAAAAAGCATGCAAGTTTGTCACTGCGCAAAAGTGAAATAGATAATTTTCAAAAATTTTATATGATAAATACCAATTTAATAAATCTTTATGCAGTGATTCACTTATCCGCTCTAGAAGTTTTGAAAAGCTATGCCCATGTTCTACAATACCTTGTAATGTTCATTGATTTTTAATTGATAACACTATTCTAAAGTTATGATTTTTTATGCTCTATTTGTTATGCGCGTGCCGTTATAATAATAATAATTTAGCAATGTATTTCTTCATAAATTTTGCAGAGTGTTTATGTTAGGTTTTTTTATTACTAAATATTTGTACTTTTATCATACGATGAAGAAAAAGAAAGAGAATTCGAATAATTTCAAAATACAAAGTTTTTTGCTATTAAAAAAATTACAAGATTGTTGTCATTATTGCTGATAGGGTCACTATTTTCTCAGAAGTACAAGTATATTGTATAACATTGAACGATATTAAACAATATTCGTAATATTGCATAATGGTATTGAAAATTCATACTGCACAGCATTGTACAACATGACGCAACTCTGCAATACTTGGGTTTGAGATTATAGTATGATAGTGGAGTATTGTAGCAATAAAAGGAATATTGATTTAAAAAACGTATAGAATATAAACATTATACATATCGTTAAATACTTTCAAATAAAGACTTGGGTCGAGATTGCATAACCCCTTTTTACAGGGGGGGGGCACATTCAAACATATCACAGATAGAAACGATAAAGAATTAATATGATCAATATATTTTTATAGCATACATTTTTTTTACAATTTTTTATTTATATGGCTTTGATAAATAAATAATTTTCCAAAAAAAAATGATGACCTTTACGAGATTTTATTTGTGTTCATGAGAGAAATAACTTGAAATTACCTTTCATTGAATTTTTCATCAGAAATATTTTTTTTCAACTAACTATTAAAAAATCTTCATTAAAACACTGCTATATAGATTTTTATAAGAAAGATTTGAAGAAAATGTGAGGTTTAATTTTGATTTTTTTAGAATACATTTTTTTTACAAATTTTTATTTATATGCCTTGAAAAATAAATATTTTTCCAAAAAATGATGACCTTTACGAAATTTTATTTGTATTGATGAGAGAAATAACTTGAATTTACCTTTCATTGAATTTTTCATGGGAAATATTTTCAATAAAACAGATCTAAGAAATCATTTCCCCAGAAAAAATATGTATTGAATTTGAATTCCATTAAATTAAAGTTTGAAGGTAATCTATGATGAGTTTATTGCTGGCCAAACCTTGAATGTTAATAGACCTTGAAGTATAATGCTATTGTTTTTACTTCTATTGATTTTATTGCAGTTTTTTCTTACCGAAAGATTGATTTAAGAGTGCGAAATAGTGAACCAAAATATTTGAATACAAAAGCAATCCCAAACCGTAATTCCAGAATTAAATGAGATCCATTTCTGTTAAACAAGTTTTCAAGGAAAGGAATATCTCGCAGCTCGTGATCTCTTATAAAATAGGATTCACTTCCTCTTATTATTTCCATATATCACATCCGTTCCTTTCAGATAAACTACTTCCCCTACATCAAAGAGCATACTCATTATTTAAGTTTTATTCGAGAACATTCCACCGTGTTATTATATGAAAATCAAATTTACTACTTTCGCCCACGTAAAATAAAACAACCGATGACTTCCTGTTTCTTTTAGAAGTGAAAACGCTTATATGCTATGTTTTAAAGTAGTTATTTAACGTCCTTTCTGTCGCTTTTCATTCAAAAGTAAAGCTTTGTGTGTTTTTGTTTGAATAGGAAAACTTTTTTTTCTGGCATTTGGGTTAAGCCAATATTGAAAGGCCCACGGTATTAAATGGAACAAATGTAATTGCGTTGAAAAAGGTAAAAGTGCTGCGATTAAAATGTAAATCTCCAAAATAAAACAGAATGTAGATCATTCAAATATTGCGTATGACATGAACAGAAAGGTAAAGAGAATAAATAAATTTATATTCATACGATATGCAATAATAGACATAGTACATAGCTGATATTTTGATTATCAAATAAGATATCATTAGTATAAACAGAAGATCATAAATTCTTTTGCTATTTTTAAATTTGTGTTTCTGAATCGAATTCTGTGGTTGTTGTTATTATGCTCTTTGGAATGAGCTCCAATTCAAGAGATCGTGAAATAGCTCCTGAAGGTAAGGACCCCTGAACATCCAAGGGCAAAAGTCTGACTTTACCTCATATGAAGAGGCATACGCACACACTCACATGCACAATTTTTTTTATAAGGGGACTCTTTCACACACCTCGCAGATAGAACACAAGGAACGCACGCAAGGAAGATTGACCATGGACCTAAACTAGGACTCGAACTCTGGACACCCAGGAGATTGTCCAAAATAAAGGAAAAGTTTTGTTGAAAAGAATACATACCATATTTGATAGTATAGGATTAAATTAAATATGTAACTATCAATTTTTGGTGATATATTGTTGTTTAAGGTCTCAAGTAACAATTGTTACTTAGAGTGTATGCTAGTGTATTGTACATCTTTGTCTGATTAATTTCGTTTCTGGTTATTCTAAAATAAGAAACTTGTCAAAGTTATGTAGAATGAATAGCGGATTGTGCTAAGCCCGAACTTCCAATCTTATGGTTAGTAGCCGAGTAACAAATCCATTGGGCCAAAAGTGCACTTCGGTCCGAGGGATGTTATCTGGCTCATATGTAAAACAATCACCACAGACTATCTCCCCAGTGAGTTTTGGCGAACGATATTTATGTAAGTTGGTGGTGATGTTAACAATTGTCGTATTTAATGCGCGTCTAGAGCTTTGAGTCGCCGATAGAGGGCTCCACGACAGTTGAACGAAGCTACGTGCGAAGGTTGCGTTTATCCAAGGTCGGTAGACCGGGTTACCATTTTAGGTGTAACGGATGGCGCTAGGCCCGAACCGCCGATTTTATGGTTAGTTACCAAGTAACAAATCCGTTGGGCCAAAAGTGCACTTCGGTCCGAGGGATGTTATCTGGCTTATATATATAGCAATCACCACAGTTAAAAAAACAAAAAAAAATAGTGGAAGCCCGTCTGGTTCATCAGCAACCACAATGGCCAAACCGTTGGAGATATCAATAAGTGCCATGTTGAAGATTATGACAATATACAACGATTTCGTTCCGTAGAAAGAACAAAATGAAATTTAGAATTATCTGTGGAAAGAAATAAAGGAAATTTTAAATGAAATGTGGGAAATA
Organism: Argiope argentata; assembly: GCA_026289955.1. Classification (NCBI taxonomy): domain Eukaryota; kingdom Metazoa; phylum Arthropoda; class Arachnida; order Araneae; family Araneidae; genus Argiope; species Argiope argentata. The sequence continues at coordinate 3,325,223 of JAOUZG010030082.1, forward strand.
ACTAAAGTCACTGCGTGAAACAGGCAGACTTTAAAGAGGATTGTGACCACCAGAAAAAAGACTATTGTAGCAAAAGTGACTGCTGGGCTGAATCAACACCGATAGAACCCAGTGTCAATCCATACAGTTCGGAGGGAATTGGATTAACAAAATATTCGAGGCAGAGCTTCAATTGCAAAATTCCTTGTGACTGATGTAAATCGGGAGCTGGGAAAACAATGGTGCTGGTAATCAGTGAAATACGAGGGAAAATCAAAAAGTCTCTGCGCCTATTTTTTATTCGATAAAAACAGGTACATACAGATATTTACAAATATACGTAGTGTACTATGTACCTTACATTATTTCTCCACATAGTCACCACACCGGTTCAGACATTTATCCCATCGCAGCACTAAATTAGAGATCCCCCTGTGGTAGAATTCTTCCGGCTGCCTGTGGAACCATGGTCGGACCGCGTTCTTAGCTTCTTGGTCACATGTGAATCTATGTCCTGCCAGAAACTTCTTCAGCGGACCAAAAACGTGAAAATCACTAGAGGCAAGATCTCGAATGTAAGGTGGGTGTTCCAGATTCTCCCAATGAACGCTCATTCTCGTGTAAGTCTTCATGACCCTTTTTAAACTCACGACACCACCGATAAACACTTCTTAAAGAGAGACATTTTTCCCCGTACGCGGAAATGCATTTCCCTATGAATTTCTATGGACGTTTGTCCTTTGCTCTATAGAAAACGAATAACACTTCGCTGCTAATAGTGGTTTTAATTTATAGTTTCGGCAAAATGAGGGCTCAGTTAAGCTGCAATCCAACACCTTCGAATCTTCAGGTGGCACACGCGCTCCCCCATTTCACCTTTCTTACGGTTTCTTGGGGTCCTATTAAGTCTAGACACTTTATCGACAATTTGCAGGAAAATTCAGATGCCGTCCATAGGTATTGAAGAACCCCAAGAAATCGCAAGAGGGGGGAAATGGGGGAACGCGTGTGCCCCTGAAGATACGGAGGTGTTGGAACTCAGCTTTAAGCCTAGTTCCAACGACGTGTGAATTTTCAGCCGGGCCACGCGTTTCTCCATTTCACCCCTCTTGCGGTTTCTTGGTGTCCGTTGATACCTGGACACTTTACCGATAATTTGTGGGAAACTTCGGACGCGTCCACAGGCATCATCGAAGGACCCCAAGAAACCACAAGAAGAGTAAAATGAGAGAACTAGTGGCCCATATGAATATTCACAGGCCCTTGGAACTAGTCTTTATACATCTTCCGTGTCCTGCCCAGTCACAGAGCTTGAACATCACAGAGCCCCGTTGTCTACTTTGGAAGGAAGAGCGAGATTCCGTTATCCACCTCCTGAATCTCACCGGCAGTTATAGCTGTTTCCACAAGAGGAATGATAGAACATCCCACTCTGATATTAAATAAAATTTGTATGTCTCGATTTCATGGATGATTCAAGAGATTTTAACTGCCAAAAGGGCTTTCACGTCATATCAGATGTAGGGGGTTCCGTTATTTTGGATACCCCCATATAAATTATATGAATTATTGATGATAATACGTTGATGATGCTCCAGTTATCACACAAACGATCATTAAAATTTGTGTTTTCGTCTTAAATTCTTTCAGCTTTGTAATGGAAAATAAGTCGGCGTCCTTACACAGTGGAAGCGCGTCTTCCTCGTGTTCTGGAAGTCCCGGTTCGGGCATGGTTGTTCTTCTGTGGGCTATCTGTGAGATGTGTGAATGTGCCCCCCCCCTGTAAAAAGGGGCTGTGCAAGCAAATGTGTGGTGCGTGTGTAGCCAAGTCGTACTCTTGGCCCTAGTTGCCATTACTTTAAAAACAAGAAACGCTCCTTTCGGCTAAAATCTGCTGCTGTATCAGCGGGGGACTTGTCCCTGGCAAGTGCCATAAGTAACAACAGAAACTATCTGCGAGTTGTGTGAATATGTCCCCCTGTAAAAAGGGGCTGTGCAAGCGACTGTGGTGAGCGTGTAGCTAAGTCGTACTCTTGGCCCTAGTTGCCGTTACTTTAAAAACAAGAAACGCTCCTTTCGGCTAAAATCTGCTGCTGTATCAGCGGGGGACTTGTCCATGGCAAGTGCCATAAGTAACAACAGAAACTATCTGCGAGTTGTGTGAATATGTCCCCCTGTAAAAAGGGGCTGTGCAAGCGAATGTAGGTGTGTCATCCTCATATGAGCTAGAAGTCAGACTTTTACCCTCCAGGTCTCAGGAGTCCATACCCTCAACGGAAAGAGGGGGTTACTAAACCCCCTCTTTCCGTTGTAAAAAGCGGGCCCAAAATCCTCATTATCATTAAAAATTAAATACTGTGTTAGAATTGGAAATAAAAGATGTAGAATATTTAAACGTTTATGGATAAGAAAAGATGCAAAATAAATTAATGTTCATCCATACGATATGCGTTAATAAAAATGAATAGAAAATATTCAATATATCAGATGAACCTTCATTAAAAGGAAAATCACACCATTTTTTTCCTTTTTTCTAAAGTTTGTATTCACAACTGCAATCCATTTGCGAAAAGTAGCAATATTACCATATGCATAATTTATCACTAATAAATTTTTCCTAATATAAAAATAAGAGGTCTATAATTACACTTGCTATAATTTTTCGATACTGGAACAGAATATTAAATTATTTAATAAAAATATGAAAAAATTAGATAGTAAATGGTATTTATTTTACTCGGATAAATTATAAATATTAATTTAGAATTTGACTGAAAGATTTAAGGTTTACTAATTAAGGATTTGTTAAGTCAGTAGAGTTTACATTTTTCTAATAAAATGATACATAGCATAATAAAAATGAATGCAGTTTTAATATTCCTTTTAGACGAGTCATATTATCATGTCGGAACATGATTTTATTTTGGAAATGAGGTTTGTGGCGTCAACAAGAAACTGTAAACAAAAAACAAAAATTTTATTATCTGCACGAGCATCTCAAGAAAATCAGTTTTTAATAACGCGTCGCCGTTGCATTTAAAAAAGTTCTTATTTTTTTAAAAAAATTCAGGCTTACAGCAAATAAAACCTAGAAAAATGCCATTCTGAGCGCGTGATTACATGTAATGAAATAAATAGAAAATGGGATATTTTTTAAAACAATGAATGCGAGACAAAGTTCTTTGAGGATCGTTTGCAATACTAAAGTGACTCATTCAATGAAACGATTAAAATGAACAAAAATATAATTTACCTCGCACGGGCACGTGGGGCTTGGCCGCTCAAGAAATGATGTTCTGGCCTGATACATTCAAATATGCACAGAAGATTTCCTTTTAATACCTTTTTTTATTTTGCTTTTTTAATTGCATTATTTTCTTCTTTCACACAGTGATGAGTGAGTTTGTTGCTGTTTATGACACCTTATGTTCGTCTTTGTTACTGAAGCATATACATGTAACAATAATATGTCACTTTATATATTTTACACAATCCAAATTTTCTTTAGGAAAGCATTCTGTGGAATAATCTTTGACTAATCGTACATTTATATTTCTAACATAAAAAAATCTTGTTTTTAGGTTTTTTTTCCGAATCATACGTTAACCTATCACTACTTATGGACAGTTATTAAAATAGTAAGCATATCTTTGGGGAAAATAAGCAGTAACAGATAACAGGTTATAAGATTTCAATCCATTTTAAATAAAGACAGAGTTTTGGTTTGTAAACATTTATTAATTTTTAACATAAAAAATTAGCCAATAGCCTCTTATAAACGCCTGGAAAAAATCAGATTGATTTTAGAACGATCTCTTGACAAAAGGGATCATTTCTTGGATTTTGTTATTATATTATTAACAAAGATAAATTAGGTTAAATATAAAAATTAAGCTATAATGTACTACATTAATAGTAACAATATTAACAAAGGCCACTGTTAATACATAACATAACGCCATCCTGTGCTCCCGGTGCCTATAATGCTAAGTTATCTAACCATATGGATGAGCACAAAATGGGAGAAAGAGAGAGAGAAAAAAAAAGAGACGTTAGAGCAATTAGGGATTTCCAGAGAGAATGCCCTCGGCTTCAAATCTTACACGAATCTGTTCAATTCCCCCCCCCCCCCCTGAAGTTATAACTGGATAGAGGGGACAAGAATACTGAACCAAATGGTGATTATGGGTTGAAAAAGGGGAATTAGATTATCAACTGAAAAAGGGAGGGGAATTGACAAATTAAATTGTGAACATGTATATGTATGACAAATAAACAATCACTATAGAGTCAGAAATATGTAGCGTCCCTCTGGGTCCAGAGGTTTTGATTTCCATCATGAGAGCTGCACTTTTGAGGGACTTTTGAAGTTATAATTTTGGTTGATTTTCACAAAGGGAATTCTGGTCTCAACTATTGTAGGTCTTGATATTTGTGAATATGGTTTACTATGGAGTGCATTTTGATGCGTGAAAGGTTATTTGTTGCAACTCTCCTGTACCATTCTTCTTCGAGACATCTTTCTGGCTTTCTCATGTGCCATGAGAGAGTGAGTAGGCATTCTGTGGCGCAGTGAATTGGAGATCCTATTTCCCCGCAGCTACAGCAAGGAGAGTTGGCTAGATGGAATCTGTGTAGGTATGTCGGGAATGGGCAGTGTCCAGTGAAGAAAAGGACATTCGCTCTGTCCCAGTTGGCAGCGTAGAGAGAAACTTGTGGTATTATGTTATATGTGGAACGGCCTATTTCACCTTCGTCCCATTCCTTTTGCCATCTTGTCATCATATCGGTTTGGAGGATGTTCTTCAGTTGAGATCTTGGAAGCTGCATTATATTCCGATCTTCATTAGCACTAGCCGCTGTTTTGGCTAGTTTGTCCGCTGCTTCATTCCCGTTTTATTATTACAGTAATATTACATATTACTGCATTCGAAACGAAAAGATTACTTACAAAATTATATTATTAATGTTACTATTGAACTAAATTTAGATTAAGGAGCCTATTCGAAATTTTGAAACAGGTTAGATTTTCAAAATGTAACGCATTTCATTAAACAGCTCTCAACAGAACTTTTAATATTATAATATTGAAGGAATTTGTGAACAATGAATTGTAGAATTTCTCTAAGCATACTTTTCTTACCTGTTGAAACAGCTACAAGTTGTTTTGCAGTTTTAGTTCACCTGAATGAGGTAGTGGCCTTTGAAATGACCACCGACTTGATGGTACAAATTAACTGGAAACTCATAAATGTATAAAGGAAAATTCCTTTATGTATTAATGCATATTGCATACACTGATGAGGCAATGTGTTATTGGCGATTCTATGCGCTGTTGCGTAGGTTGGAGAGGCTAAGCATTATTGCATAGGTTGGAGAGTCTATGCATTATTGAATAGGTTGGTGAGGATAAGCATTATTGGTGAGTCTATACATTATTGCATATGTTGGGGAGTCAATGTATTATTCCATAAGTTAATGAATCTATGCATTATTGCATAAGTTGGTGAGTCTATGTATTATTGCATAAGTTGGTGAGTCTATGTATTATTGCATAATATGCTGGTGAGGTAATTTCTAGAGTTTTCTAAAACAAATCTGTTTTAAATTTACAAAAATTGATCCACAATCCACTTAGCAATTGCTAATTCTTTTTTGTATATTTTTTCAAGCGGGTGAGTGCGCGACGAAGGTGAAAACGTTGGCGACGCTTTACAAGGAGCTTCTCGCAAACCAAGTTGATTTGGCGAGGGGAATATTCTGGTAGCCCCAAGACAGTTCCAGGTGCGCCGCGTTGCATCGTATGTGCGCTTGCTTGTCTATATAAGAGACGGGTTGCCGTAGTTCGGCAGAGTGAGTTTCCTGTCGGAAGAGAAGCGTCTCTCTGGACTAGCGGATTACTTTTCTCGCTAGTTATTAGTGAGCTGGGTTTACGTTTGCTGTTAACGTTGTATTATTGAGCTCTCTGCAATTTACTGTTTACTGCGCTATATGATAGCTGTTTTGCAGTCTGTATTGCGCGTAAGGCTTATATTTTCGCTGTAAGTGGCTGTTGACTGCTGGATTGTTTATTTCATCTGAAGTTTTACTTTCTCAAGTCATCCTGTAAATACCTGTAAATAAATTTGTTTGTACTGTCAAGTAAAGTCCATTCAATCCAAACCCGCTACGCTAAAAACGTAACAATATGCTTCAAGTAAAGGATTTTTGGGAATAAAGGGTATAAAAGTACACTTTTCTTAAATACTGGAACAAACAGAAATTTTTAAGTATAGATTGGTCTTGAGTTTAATATAAGAATTCTGTCTTACTTCTGGAAATCGGCCTGCAAAATGTAGGTATTGACAGATTTTTTTTCATTCCAAAAAATTAACAAATATAAAGAAAAATTGAATACAGTTTTGAAACCGAAACTTTACTTTATTGTTGAAAAAACAACATTCATTTATCGAATTATTTCCACGTGTCTGTTCATGAACTGTAGTTCTGTTCACTTTCTGTAGTGTGTCATAGCAAAGCGTGCCAGAGATAAAGCTTTCAGTGAACTTACAATTTATGCAAAGTCACAGATTAATCATTGCTGCAAAGCAAAATTTTCAGAAGTTAATGTCACAAAAAAAAAGAAGCGTATGTATAGGCAAGGTCATCATTATCATAATCCAAGTTATTAATTTTGCTCTTCGTTAACCTACGCATGGATACGCATCTCCGTGAAATCCTTGAATAAGATTTTTAATTTTTATAAAATAAAGAAAAAAAGTCACAAATAGAGCGCCTACCTTAGTATACCAAGGTAATTTTATATTCAGATAAAGTTAGGCCAGAAATATCTACTCAAAAGGGAAAATTAGATTTCAGGAACCTTTAGCCATGTACTAGGGCTTTTACCTTTATTTATATAAAATGGACCTAGTTTTTAAATAACTCCTATATTTTTGTATAATAGTTATAGACAAGGTTCTAAAACAGTGAAAAGGCTTTTATTTACGTTACATCCGCTATTTAACTGTATAATATCATTTGGCATTGCTCTATAACAGTATAATATCTTTCGTCATATGGAGGATATCTCACCAAATCCACAAAGAAAAAAAATTAGAGATCTCACTATCATAGACATATTGTTGTTGTTGTTACTAATGGCACTTGCCATGGACAAGTCCCTGCTGATACAGCAGAAGATTTAGGCCGAAAGGAGCTTCTCTTGTTTTTGAGGTAGCGCCAACTAGGGCCAAGAATACGAATTAGCTACACGCTCACTACATTTGCTCCCACAACCCCTTTTTAAAGGGGGGCACAGTCACACATCTCACATATAGCGCAAAGAAGAACAGCGATGCCCGAACCGGGACTCCCAGAACACGATGAACACGCACTACCTCTGTGCCAGAAAGCCGGCATCATAGACATAATGTGAATATTGGATTTCACGTAGACAGTGGTGCCATCTCACTTGTATTTGTTATCTGGTACTGAAGTGCGGTGGAATTGCGTTATCCTTCTCCGTGATTTCATATAACAATGTCAACAAGAAATTATATGTTTATTTTCCTAGATTTATGTATCTGCTCTGATATAGATCAGCTGAATTTTAGTCATAGGATCCTTTTCCCAATAAGCTGTTATCTGAAACAAATTTTTTTATGTGCTACGAATGAAAAGAAAAAAAAAGACACCAAAATGAAAATAAATATTAAAATAAAATCTGCTATCCATATTTCAATGTATCATGTCAGAACTTAATTTCTTGAACGGCCAAGCACCACGTGCTCATGCAAGTTAAGTTATATTTTTATTCATTTTAATTGTTTCATTGAATGAGTCATTTTAGTGTTAGCAAACGATCGAACAAACTTTGTCTCGCATTGATTGTTTAAAAAAATATCGCATTTCATATTTATTTCATTTCATATACTCACGTGCTCAAAATGACATTTTTCTAGGTTTTATTTGCTGTAGTCCTTAACATATTTTTTTAAATCAGAGTTTCTGTAAATCTGATGGCAACACGTTATTAAAAGCTGACTTTTTGAGATGTTCGTGCAGATAATAAAATTTTTATATTTCCTCTACGGTTTTTTGTTGGCGCCACGAAACCTAATTCTTAAAGCAACATCATGTTCTGACATGATAATAAAAGGGTAAAAAAATTTCAAGATTTTAATGACATGCTTTAACCTCAAAAGTCATAGGTGTACACAATATATCATGTACTAAAATGATGCTGTTTGGGATATATCTACCACTTACTAGAGTGGTCTTCCTGAAATGTTCTCACGTGCTATTCGATTAAAATCTTATCCTTTTTTTTCTCCTTAAAAAACTAAATCTGAGTTAAAGCCGCCAATAACTTGATGGCACTAATGAAAGATACTTACGAAAAATAGATCTTTGCTGTGAATCTAGCATTTTTTACTGTTATGTGTTCTGAGCCCCTTTTTGCTGATGGAAGGGCACCAAAATTGGACACCAAATTGCATAATTGCCGAATTTTATTGATATAAGTAATTGCTTTAACTTGTAATGCTTCACGGAATTGTTTCAAAACTTGATTATTCTTATTTTATATCTTAGATCTATGAATCAAGTTAAATCTATCTAGTTTCTTGCGCTTTGTAGTTATCGAGTTCGTTTGTATTCGAACAGAACAGAAAAAATTTTGTTCAAAGTTTGCTAGAAATTTATAACTTTGGCCGTAAATCTGTATAATTTGATTTTAACCATCTAGTCCAAATTCTTGTGAGTTCAAATTCAAACAAAAACAATACGAAAAGGTACTTACGTATTAGATCGTTATTCGTTGTCGCCAAATTTGAAGGCGTCACCAATGAGTTGCTGAACCACCGATAATGTCAAAAAACCAACATTATTAAAAAAATTGTTCAAACCTTAACTGTCGTCCGCCATTTTGTTGGTTTTGTTGACAGTTAATTGCCAAATTTGAATCCGTCGCCAATGAGTTACTAAACCGTTGGCGTCGACGGTCTAGTACATAAGTACCTACCAAAAATATGTTTATCCCCGTTCAGACAGCTTAGTTCAGTCGTAATGGGATAATTGGCTGCAATTATGATTTAAAAAATATGTTGATCGGACAAATGAATATATAAAAGGTGTAGCCGTAAACAAGACTAGTTACCATTGGGCGCCAAAAGCTATTCCTGCTAGGGAAAAACAGAACTCTTAAAGGAAGAAGCTAAATTTACATAAATCTTTTTAATAAACATTAAAGGACATAACACACAAATCACAATACACTGACATACGATTAATACAAACAATTAGTTAAAAATATAGTAATCGGGGGAAAACATCATGTTTACTCCATGACTCCAGAACACAGACTGAAGTTTTGGGAAGTGACCGCTAGGGGGCGAGCTGGAAAAGTTGTCCTGTTACAGACTCCCCCTCTGGCTCACACGACGTCTCGGCGAAGAGTCAGCACATAACTTCTTTGGTCTGCCACGTCTCCGGAGAGGTACTACAGTTCCACTGTCTCTAGCGACTGGAAGTTCATAGGCTCGTAAGGCTGAGCTGTGGTAAGTCCCAAGGACTTCATTTGGCTTTGCTGGGTCAGCAATGTCATACGTAGTAGGTGAACGATTAGTAACCACTAAATAAGGTCCTTCCCGCTTGGGCATAAATTTGCGACTTTTCTTATTTTGTGACTTGCTAACAGGATGCAATGTCACCCATACTAGATCACCTGGCATGTGGAAAATTTGTCGTCGTCGACGATCGTAATATGCTTTACGCTTGTCTTGCTTTTGCTCGACGTGATCTTTAATCTCTGCAGTTAAACGAGCAAACCGTTTGAGATATGGGGTTATCTCGGCTACGAAATTATCATTGTCAATCAGGGCTCTTAAGTCGTGTGTGACATCATCTGTCGTTCTTAGTTCTCTACCAAATTGCAAATAAGCTGCTGTGTGATCGGTTGTTTCACATTTTGCAGTGTTTAGTGCGAAGCGAATCATTGGTAGTTTTTCATCCCAAGTGTCGTGTTCATCTCTGACTAGTATGGCAAGTCGGGGTTTGAGATCTCTATTTTTACGTTCGGATGGGTTGGATTGGGGATGATACAGAGGAATAAGGTCTTGCTTGATGCCAAGAAAATTGCAAGTTTGTTGCATTACAGCACTGACAAATTGTGAACCATTATCACTGATAAGTCTACGTGGAAGTCCAAATCTTAGGAATACTTCTTCGACTAAGGTTTTTGCGCAGTTTACTGATGTTGCTTCTTTAAGAGCAAACAACTCCACCCATTTTGTACTGGTATCTTCTACGAGAAAAATCCACTTCTTACCAGTTGAGGTCTCAGGAAGAGGACCAAACAAATCAATAGCAAGAGTTTCAAATCTCTGTGCATATACTGGAGTTCTCAGAAGACCGGCTGGCTTTTGATTACTCGGTTTATAACGATTACAATCCGGACAATTTCTAACATATTCCGCAATATATTTACGCATTCCTGGAAAATAGTATCGGCAGGCGACTTTATTGTAAGTCCCTTCTGCCCCATAGTGTCCAGCTGTTGGAGCATCATGGTATTCTTGCAAAACTCTCTCTCTTTCCTGAACAGGAACTACGAGTTGTGCTTCTTCTGTTTCTACTTCGGGTGAATAGCGATACAGAATACCTTGGTTCATTAAATAACCTCGGCTTGTCCAGTTAGCAAAATTCTCATCTTTTGAACTACTTTCAAAGCAGTCAATTATCTTCTTTAATTCTTCGTCTTTCAACTGTTCTTCTCGGATGCCTCTTGGCCCTCTTACTGGGAAATCAGCTGATACTGCAAATACGTCACAAGGGACATCATTTAAATTAGTAGGCCTAGACAACATGTCTGCAAGGACATTTGACTTACCAGGCGTATATTCGATTTTGGGATTAAAAGATTGGATCTGAAGTGCCCATCTTGCCAAACGACCTGATGGCGACTTGATGCTCATAAGCCAATTTAAAGGCTGGTGGTCAGTTGCTATTATAATTTCTTGGTTTTCGACATAACCACGAAATTTCTCAAGAGCCCAAACTACTGCTAGTGCTTCTCTTTCTGTAGTTGAGTAATTCTGCTCCGCTGGAATAAGAAGGCGGCTGGCATATCCAATAACATGCTCCTCTGGACCTTCTCCTTGGGTAAGGACAGCTCCAAGAGCATAACTGCTAGCATCTGTTCGGATACGAAATGGCTTTGATCCATCTGGTTGTTTTAACACGGGAGGTGTCATTAATCTTTTCTTCAAGGTTTCGAATGCTTCTTGTTGTTCAGGACCCCAAATCCATTGTACATTCTTTTTAGTAAGATTGCTAAGAGGCCTTGCAATATTTGCGAAGTTTGGAACATATCTTCTAAACCATGAACAAGTTTGCAAGAAGGACTGGACTTCTTTCACATTAGTTGGAACAGGAATTTTTTGAATTGCGGATACTTTCTCCTGATCAACTTCTATTCCATTTGATGTTATCCAGTGACCTAAATATTTTACGCGATCACAAGCGAAATGGCATTTTTCTCTGTTCACATGTAGTTTAAACAAAGAAAGTCTTTCAAGAGCAGCTCGTAAGTCGCTCAGATGTTTATCAAAAGTCTCTGATAAAATAATAATGTCATCTAAATAAGATAGAGCAAAAACATTCTTTAGACCTGTTATAAATTTGTCGATCAGGCGTTGAAATGTTGCAGGTGCATTTCGTAGTCCAAAAGGCATGCGCAAATATTTGTACGTTCCAAATGGGCAAATGAAAGCTGTTTTGTCTTGATCAGCTTCATGCACTTTTATTTGATGATATCCCGATTTGAGATCCATAGTTGACATATAAGTGGTTGACTTAGCTTCTGTGAGCAAATCGTCCATGCGTGGTAGGGGATACGTGTCCGCAACAGTAATAGCGTTAAGTTTGCGAAAGTCCACACAAAGTCTCATACTACCATTAGGTTTAGAAACCAGTACGACAGGGCTGGCATACGGGGATTCACATTCTTCAATTATACCGTCAGACAAGAGAGTGTCCAATTCTTTTTTTAGCAATTCCTTTTTCGCAGGATTCATGCGATAAGGTGGTTCTGCAACCGGTGGATTATTTCCAGTATTTATACGGTGTTCACAAAACGGCGTTGGTTCTCCCCCTGGTTCGAAGCAACTCTTGTACTCTTGTAGTACGCTGTTTAACTGGTCACGTTGTTCTTTTGTTAGATGCCTACCCTCGTCACTTCGAAGATTTATATTAGACGAAGTTTCGGGAGCTTGACTGGAACTGGACAGTTCAGGAATCTTTTCTTTTGATTCGGCAACAAAGCAATTTTCATTGTTGGGAGGTACCTTGTAAAAAGAATACTGGATCTGAGGTTTTTCACAAAAATGCCATTTACCATTGGGAACATCAAGAACAATTCCAGCAGACTGGAGAAAATCTGTCCCTAGGAGTGTTTTGTTTCCCTTTGCTTCCGGCAAAACAATTAATTCTGTCGGTATCACCTTACCTTCGACCTCAAGATTTACAATCGCAGTCAAGGCAGTTACGTTTCTCTGTGTTCCATCAGCGAGTGTCAAAGAAAATGTCTTGGATTCAAATTTTACTTTTTTGCTTTGTAGCATATGGAACAACTTTTCTCCAGCAATAGAGTGAGATGCACCAGTATCGGCACATACAGCAGATTCCACTCCACAAATTTTGAGAACAATCAAACTCTTAGCCGATATTACAGATTCAAGAGTAAATAAATCTATTCTGTTTACAGACGCTTTAACTTCACTTTTAGAAGCTGAGCAGGTAGGACACTTAGATTGTATATAACCCGGTGTTCCACATCCATAACATTGGACAGCTCTTCTTTCAGGGATAGAGTTTGTCTTCCTGGAGAATACATTTCTCGCTGTCTTTTCCTGTTTGTCTTCTCTTGATATGGTAGGGAACTTAGACCTTCTCTCTGTTACTGCGAAGTCACTTCTAAAATTTTGTTTGTTATGTGAAGTTGACAGTTTCTTAGAACCTTGGCGGTTATTTTCATAGGAATCCAATTTCTCTGCTAGTTCTAAAGGCTGGTTCCAATTGGCCCATGAATCAAGAAAATGTTCCTTAAGATCAGGTGGGGCTTTTTTCTTAATTTGGTCGCTAATGATTAGACTTTTAAGCTGTTCAAAGTCTTTAATGTTAAGTTCTGTGATCCAACCCTCAAAATATGCTGATATTTCAAAGTAGAAATCTCTCCAAGTTGTATCTGGGCTCTTCTTATGTTGAGAAAATAATTGTCGGAAACGATCCGCAGTTAATCGGTATCGTTTAAGAAGCATTTCTTTAACTTTACGGTAATTTTGTGAATCTTCCTCGTCTTCTCTCGCAATAAGCTGTGCTATTTCAATAGGCAATGAGCTTATCAAATAAGGAATCCATTTTGATTCTGGAATGCTTAAGAATCTTAATTGACGTTCAAATATTGTCAAATAGAGCCCTATTTCATCTTCTTTTGGGTTAAATCTTGGGACAACTTTTGTAATATCCATTCTATGCTGATCAGTTTCTAGAACTGTCTCCTTTTGAGAAATTGTTTGCATTTCAAGTTGAATTTTCAATTTTTCTAACTCAAAAGCACGTTCCCTTTCGACGCGTTGAGCTTCGACAGCTTTTTCCTCTTCTGCTTTCTTTTGTATAAAAGCAAGACGAGTTTTACAGAAATTAGTATCATATGATGTACTTTTAGTGATGAGGTCTTTTATTCTTAAGAACGTCATATCGCTTCTCACTTCGATTCTAAGATCCATTGCTAGAGCTTTTAGATCATCTATTGTGCACTGAGCCAGGAAAGCCATGGTTTGAAAGAATCAAAGTGGAACCAGAGAGGGAGTATAAATGAGTTCTTTTACAGTGCAGTTAATTGCAAAATTATAATTGATAAGCAAAAATTTATATATTTACTCTCAGTACAAAAATGTATTTACACTTAAACAAATGTTCACTTCCTATCGTGAATCAATTGCAAGAAAAAAAATGATGCCAAATACTTTATAGAGTTAAGAAAATATGTATATAAGCATTCATTTGACAAGACAAAATATAATTAAAAGTTTTCACTGAATATCAAAGAAAAGTTATGACTTATAATTTACTAGAATAAAATAAGAATGCAATTTCAAGTTTTATCATTTAGAAAGTAATGAAATTTGCCTGTATTTAAATAAGATTTCAACTAAGTTTCATATTTCTTGCTCTAAAATTATAAATGACATAATAATACCATACAGAAATAATATTAAAACGCTATATTTATGCAATAAAGTACAACAATGAAATATTTGAAATTAAAAAGAAATAAAACTCTTCTATTCAAAATGTTAGAAATCCCTCCGAAAACACATATAATCAAAAATAAAATTACACAATAACCGAATATGTATTAGTATTTTTCTTCTAAAAACAAACTCAGCAGCACTTCTTGAACATATATGATTAGTTTCAATTTAATATGACTGGTATACTCAATTCACAAATTAAAAGAATGCTTTTTATTTCCGGTGAACACTTTCAAAGTTTTAATATACTTAAAAATTCATTTGCTCGTGAAAGAAGAGAGAGAGAGAAAGCAGAAATAATTTCACCAGTCACTTCCGGTCGGAAATATTTAATGAAAACACTGGTTCTTTCTACTTTTATAAACGCTTTTAAATAAGCATCAACGCTATTTATACTAACTCTTCAACAACAAATATTCATAATTTTATATACATCAGGATTGACGTTGATACGATATAGAATTTTATAAAAGTAAACTAAAAAGTAATTGAAGGAAAAAATGTTTTTTTTTCCTCTTATAAATTGCTTATGAATACGATATTAAACAAAACATAAATAATATTTGTAATAATTCTTCAGTACTCATTCACAATTCAATACGTGTCAGGATTGACGACAATAAAATGAAAAGTTACTTACACTCTTCGCTAAGAAACTAACTTCGGTTGAAGATTTATCACCAAACAAAACACAGCTTCGGGATGAAGGTTTATATGCATCAATTCCAGGACGGAATTAGCATAGAATTCAGGATTGAATTGCGAAAATTACAGGATGAATTTGCAATAATAACCTGAAAAGGAAAGCGAGCCTCTGCTCTGGAGTCTAAACATGGATGTTTACAGAGGGGTGAAAAACGATCGGGCCCCACGTTGGGGAGCC
Source organism: Argiope argentata (assembly GCA_026289955.1). NCBI lineage: Eukaryota > Metazoa > Arthropoda > Arachnida > Araneae > Araneidae > Argiope > Argiope argentata. Next base: position 3,340,379 of record JAOUZG010030082.1, read on the forward strand.
ATTTTTTGTAGCCGTAAACAAGACTAGTTACCATTGGGCGCCAAAAGCTATTCCTGCTAGGGAAAAACAGAACTCTTAAAGGAAGAAGCTAAATTTACATAAATCTTTTTAATAAACATTAAAGGACATAACACACAAATCACAATACACTGACATACGATTAATACAAACAATTAGTTAAAAATATAGTAATCGGGGGAAAACATCATGTTTACTCCATGACTCCAGAACACAGACTGAAGTTTTGGGAAGTGACCGCTAGGGGGCGAGCTGGAAAAGTTGTCCTGTTACAAGGTAAGATATTGAAAAACTTGAGTTCGAATTTTTTGGCGATTGCAATCCTTCATCTACATTTTGCATTCTAGACGGTAAAAATGGATGCTAAATAATTAAGAATTAATTTTACTATTGCCATTCCTTAATCTAAATAGCAGATTAATTGCAAATGAACATGCATTTGAAACGAAATTTCCACAGAGCTGCAATTCCAGTAAATAAATAATTTGAAATTCCAGTAATAAATAATATGCCAGTAAATAAACAATATGCCATTTATGTTGCTTAATGTGCGCTTGAGTTATCACAGTCGTATGCAAACAGATAGATCTCTGTCTTGATGAATTTTGATAAAATTCGAAAATTTTGGCTCAACGACCACACACGAAATTTCATTCCTTTAATTCGTTCCAATTTTGATATATATATTTAAAAACAAAATATATTAAAAAAAAACTCATGTTTAGGAGTCAGAGAGGATTAAAATATGAATAGCATAAAAATATCAAGGTTGAAGTTTTTTGAGGATGGCGATACTTTCTCTTTCTCTTCGTTTTAAAAGAGAATGAAAAAGGCGTTTTATTATAATGTATTTCTGATTTTGACAAGCATGAATGAATATAAAAATAATTAAACATGATTCCCAATTTGCAGTTGATATATGAGTACCCTTTTTTGTGCCTTTCTGATGCGTAGGTCGTTTATTTAGTTTACTTTTGACTAATAGGTTGTATTTTTTATGAAATGAATAGTTTTCCTTCGAAATAAGCACTGTGGGTGGTAACGCTTTAAATTATAAACACAAAAGAGTTACTAACAGTTGCATTCCCTAATATTTTTTTACTATCATCCAGCTGAAAACTTAGATAGTTAACCTAAAAAGAAACTTATCAATTAATCTCAGTGGTTTCGAAAATTGTAACAAACAAAACATGAATAGCAACAATATGTTTCAAATTTAATATATTTCAGTATTTTATTTCGTAAAGCAATGGCATCCTTTTTGTGCTTATATTGTTTGAATGAATTATGTTGATAAATTTATTGTTCTAAGGTTATTCTTAAGTAAAAGTTAAAAAATAGAGTGAAATTTTAAAAAAATGGTAATGCGAGTTGCCATATACAAGATAAACAAAAAAGTTCTTGCCGTTTGCGCGTTTCCATTGAAAGAAGTGAGATTAAGTATGCAAATTCGTGTATGACTTGATTGAGAAACCGTCAGTCTAGAGTAGGAATATCAGTTTTTTATAATCGCAGGTCCACTGCTCACGTTCATCAATCAGAAATCGTACAGTAGCGAAGCGAAATGGGCGTATCGAAGGAGCTCGTTCAAGGTTATTTAAATTACGACTTCAAAGTGGGCTTATCAGTCCCTGCATCAAGTCGCCGAATATGCCAAGCGTTTGGGGATAGTGCTATCAATGAACGAACGGCAAGGCAATGGTTTTAAAAATTCAGATCAGGAGATTTGTCCCTCTGTGATAAAGCTCGAATAGAACAGCCACAGGCCTTGGATGATGAAGCCCTGCAGGCGGCCATTGAGGAGGACAGTAGCCAAACGTGTGGTGGACTTTCCAGACTATTCAAAACTTCCAATGAAACGGTTAGTCTTCATCTGCATCGCTTAGGCAAGACATAACACCTCGCCATGCCCCTGCAACTATGATCACTGGGATCATTCAAACAGTTTGATAGACATGGAGAAAACTTAGGTAAGACAGCAAGTACAGGCTGAGCAAGTGGGTTCCTCACACGCTGTTGTCCATAAGTTGCTCCAGTCCCATAAGTTGCTACCAACGGGCCAAACGGTAACTGCGGACCTTCTTCTTCTTCTGTACAGTCGACCACTCCGCCACCACCGAACGTAGCAGTGTCGACAGGATTTGTTTCGACCGATTGTGCGCTGTAGCAATGTCCATCCTTACATTGACCGATTCTGTCAAACTGATATTCTCTTCGAGATGATTGGTCACAAAGTGGTCAAATACTGACCACTACTGACTTTAACCAATGGAGAGCCTCCCATCTTAGAAGTTTATTGTTTAAAAATGGACCTCACATCTTGAGTCATGATAATCAGGAACATAGTCATGACTTCAGAATCGAAGAAATGGTCATTCAAGATCAAATTCATTAAAAAATTCAGATTTATCTTTGGCTGGTATGTGTTAAATATGTCGTAAATTAACGGCCCTTTAATGATGTGTTTTGAGAGATTTAATACAAGTATACAAAACAATTAATCAACCAAAAGAGCATTAAATATTTAATCAAATGAAATCAATCTTTCTATTCGTGCGACGTCGAATTTACTTTGAAAGAATTGAGAGCCAGCCATTTTAGATTATTGTACCAAATTGACTTTGCATTTTGAGTCATCGCAATCTGAAACACAGTTATGACTTCAAAATCGGAAAATCGGGCATTGAAGTTAAAATTCAATTAAAAATTCACATTTTCCTTTGACTTGTATACATTAAATACGTCGTGAGTTAACGTTCTCCTAATGGCGTGTTTTGAGAGATTGATACAAGTATATCAATAAGTAATCTACCGAAGAAGCAATAAATATTTAATCAAACGAAATCAAAGCTATTTTCTTTCTTGCTGCGCGGAATTTTCATTCGAACGGATGGACGGTCTGCGATCTTAGTTTATTGTACCAAGATTTTTACATTTTGAGTCATGGTAATCTGAAGCAGAGTTATGACTTCAAAATCGGAAAATTGGGCATTGAAGTTAAAATACAATTTAAAAAATCACATTTTCCTTTGACTGGTATACATTAAATACGTCGTGAGTTAACGTTCTCCTAATGGCGTGTTTTGAGAGATTGATTCAAGTATATCAATAAGTAATCTACCGAAGGAGCAATAAATATTTAATCAAACGGAATCAAAGCTATTTTCATTCTTGATATCTTAGTTTATTGTTCAAAAATGGACCTCATATTTTGAGTCATGGTAATCTGAAACAGAGTCATGATTTCTGAATCGGAAAACTGGGATTTAAGATCAAATTCAATTAAAAACTTACTATGTATTTGGCTGGTATGTATCATAAATATCGTGATTTAACTTACTTCTAATAGTATTTTTTGACAAATAAAATACAAGGATATCAATTGATATATCGTCTTATTTATCTGATACAAAATGAAAATTATCGAGTGGATACGAAAAATTACGGTGTTAATTTCACGTAATATAACGTGAGGATTTTTCAGAAACCATTGGATTGCATTGCAGTGAGGCTCAGAAAATCAAAAGAAACTTACAATCAGGCAGCAAGATTTTAATATAGACGTACATTTATCTGCTACATTTTAAAATAGTGCCATTAAAAATCAGTATAACAACAAAACTCGTGACCCTTTACCCCCCAAGCCGTGCTGAGTTCACCTTGTAACAAGTGACACCTGCCACGGGGCCACCTGTCCAGCTCTGAAGCAAGACCATTCGTTTCCGGAGAAAGTAGAGTACAGATATTATAACGCACCCAAAATGAACCAATCTGCAAGAAAATCACGTTTATGTATAAATTACCTCCACAGTGGCTACCTCTTGTAGGTGTTTTGAATTTTGGTGCGGAGGTAAAACAATCACGTTTTAAAGTTTGTTGCAAAAATGGGGCTTTCACTGGCATTTTATTGAGGTGCAGTTCACACGTTATCGGATTTGACCTCAGAACTTGGATTTATTATTATTACTTTCAGGTTAAACTTTTCAAAGCTACGTAAATCTTATCTGCCTCATTTTCTGAGTTTTATCTGAAGTAAAAATAGGAAGAAAAAAAAACACAGAAACATGACGCAAGAAGATGAAGGATGCTAACTATTTCATTCAGTTTGGATCAATGTCCGATTTGAAAGGGTTTCACAGACATGGAATGTTTTAAGAATGTTACCTAAATTTAAAAATATCGGAAGACTTTGTACGTTTTATTCAAAAGTCGAGATAAATAGGTATTCTGGATTATTTAACTGGGTTTATTGTGAATTTTTAAATCATTTTTAAGATAAAAGTGAAAAAAAAATAATGAAATTCGAGCAAATACTTCGTTTCAGAGTAGTGGTGATATCCGACTAGGCAGACCAGGCAGCTGCCTAGAGGTATTGTGTGAGAGAATCTGCGAGCAAGTTGTTTAAAGAGATGTTAATTGCTTGATTGCCAAATATTTGGATTTGTAGAATGAATTAATTTCATCTGTAAAATTATTTGACGACTTTGTTTAATATATGTAATTATCAAGTTAATATCACTTGATCAATTATATATATTAAATAACTAAGTTATTATATCATCAAGCAGATAATATTCATAAAAATCGTTTGCTTGAACAATATTTTGTACAAACGAGTATATTGTGCAATCATAAATCATATACATAGAAAATATAATAAAGATGAATGTGTTAGTACTTGCGTTTTGTGCATTTACGCTTTACAGAACAAATTTTTAGATCTGGAGCCTCTAAATTAGAGACAGATGAAATTTGATATATAGACGTAAACCTAAATTTATAGATTTCAATCAAATATGAGTATAATCTGCTCTGAGAAAGTTTGCCGGTCGGGATATTCGAATGTCAGTTAACATGATAACTAGAAAATGAGGAGAATTAGATAGATAAAATTCAGTGCATAGATCCATCATCTTTAGTATAAAAGTTTATCAAATTTTAAGAAAAATCCAACAAGGAATTGTCAATTTGTCTGTATACTTTCTAAAATAAGCGCGATAACTCAAAAACACCATGATTTAAATATATCAAATTTGGTGCAGGATTTTGAGTCAATAAGGGCAATTTTATTTCACATTTTTACTTCAATCTGTTGGGAAGAACGCGTCTGAATGACAAATCTGAATTTTGAATACTCTTGACAGCATGTCAGGAAGATCGCCAAGGATCACCGGATAGCTTCAGTGAAAGTACAATATTTAAGCCAAAGATTAATCTTTTGTAACTATTGTACGCCAGTAGCATGCACGGCGTTTTATGGGATAATACCTTTATTAGAGAGTGCGTGAAAGAGTTTTTGAGAATTTTTGACAATTATTGATGAATACGAGAGAAAGTTTCAAGGAGAACACTTATACTAGTTTTTTGAAAAAATATATACATAAAACAAATTCTTACAAAGATTTATATTGAAGTCATCCTTTGTATTCTACTAGAAAAATGGGTACTTAACATATTAGATCGTCCATGTGCCAACGGCCGCCAACTACCTTGGCGATACTTACACATTAGATTGTCGATGTACAAACGGTCGCCAACCACCCCGAACCAATTTACTTAGGTGGTAAGAACTCTTTGATACAATACATCGCCATTGTTTGTAAATTTTGACGTATAAACTCATCTCATGTCCATTCAAACGCCCAATTTTAGCCGGAATAATTCCGTAAATTAGAAATACGTCACCGCATCTTTTTCATTGCCAGACAAATCCCAATTTGCGATCATTTTAACGAGTCAAAAAATCAGAACATAAAAAGCGCTTAGTGATCTTCTGCGAAACCAACAAAATGGTGGACGACAATTAAAGTTTGTACAATTTTATAAATAATGGCGGTTGTTTGCCATTATTGGCAGTTTAGCAACTCATTGGCGACGCCATGAAATTTGGCGATAAAGATTGGGAGACTTAATAAGTAAGTACCGAAAATTGTATACTCATTTTCATAATATTCCAGAAAACTTTAATAAATGTATAAATGATCAAATTATTACTTCGCTGCTACATTCAAACGTTTCACTAGCGAGTTCGCTATTGTTCCTAGGAAATCTCTTGTTCTTTTATTTCTTAAGCTTTAGCTCTTTTGCCGTATCACTAATAATAGCACTAGAGTACAACTCAACAAATTTTAAACAGCGTGTTACTTCTTGAGTTTGGTTCAGAATATGTTTCTTTAAAACGTGTTTGTTCGTTACTCGTCGTTCGTTCGTTTGTTCATCTAAAAATGTTTTTGGAAATAATCTTTATACGCACTTTTTAGTACTTTTCTAGTAGACAAAAAATCGCCGAAAAAATTTGGCGGAATTCTACATAATTTGGCGAGTTTTCGCTTTAAAATCGCTGTAAGAAATTTAGCGGCAATCTACATAATCTGGCGATTTTTCTTTTGCTCCTGGCCAACGGAAAAGCATCAATTTTTTGTTTATTTATCCTTAGTATACGATCTCCATCTTTTTGATGGAATCATTGAAGATAGTTTCAGGTTTACTAACAGATAAATTCGAAATGTTACTTAATATTTACATAAATAAAACAGGTACATAAAAAGAAATATTTTTAAAAATTAAAAAAAAAATACTTTCAATAATCTGAAAGAACAAATAATTAAATTTTATTTCTAAGATGGTTACGAATTTGGGTATTCCGCCATTTAATACTTGTAAACTTCCTGTTTTATTTCTGCTTCCTATTGTGTACAGCTGATCATCTCTCTATTACAGAAGAAGCAGTACCGACAAGTTTTATCTTTATTAATGGTAAATTTTCCATTTAATTTCAATTAATTAAAATGTAACTATTTTTTAAAAAATTACTCCAGAGGGCGCATTTTTAATCTTTAAAGTATTTTTAAGTACCAAGCAGCTGTAAGTAAAGCGGTCTGGCAACTAGATTACCATCTCCCAGACATACATACATACATTCATGTTTTATCTCTACTAATGGTAAAAATGAATGTGTATATATGTATATGTGATGTAGTGCTCTAGTGGTCAGACCGCTTAGAACTATTTGGTATATACATATTTTGAAAGTTAATAATAAGTGTATGGGAGTGAGTTTTAAAAGCTTTTAATTAGAATTTTAATTAATCAAAACTGAAGGGAAAGTTAATGGGCTTTTATTACCGAAACTTCAAAAATTATAATTGAAAAAAAGCCCCATCATTTTATTATGTCAAAAAGTGATGTTTTTAGGATGATATTTTGGAATCAGCAAAAATACGTAGGCAAAAAATAAAAAAAAATTATTATCTGCATGAGCATCTGATTGAAAAAAGTTAATGATTACAGCAAATAAAATCTAGAAAAATGTCATTTTGAGCACGTGATTGTATGAAATGAAATAAATAGAAAACGTGATATTTTTTAAACAATAAAGGCGATACAAAGTTTTTTTGGATCGTTTGCGATACTAAAGTGACTCATTCAATGAAACAATTAAAAATAATAAGAATATAATTCAACCCTCACGGGCACGTGTTGCTTGGCCGTTCCAGAAATAATGTTCTGACATGATGAATTGAAATATGCCTAACAAATTTCATTTTAATCTTTTTAAAATTCAAATTTTATATCAGATTTGAAGTTTTGTCATTATTTCAAATAACGTTTACGAAAAAAATTGTGTTCCCATTTTTCCAATTCCCATATATACAATTTAATTAATATATTTGTTTCGTTATCTATTGCATTTACGAAATTTTGAACAATTTTTCTCAAACAGAAACTCACAAATTCAATTTTACCCATTATTAGTTTCAGAAGATTTCTTTATATCTTTTACCTTTTATTTTAAATCTTTTAACAAAATAAGTTAATTAAATTTTAATTGAAATATCATGTATTCAAAACTACAATTCTACAATTCCGGATGGTACAGAAACCTAATTTTCTGATACATACTTTATCAGATTAAAATAAATCAAGAAATGCACTAGAAAATGACACTTATATTCCGTTTCAAAACCATTCGTTAAGATTACCGTTAAGATCTTACTGACTTCCTGGTCGATGTTTCTATGTGATAATAATAAAAGATTAAGTGAATTTTATTTGTTTAATTTTTCCCATTTATTACTTACTTATATGCGGATAAATGCTATTAACAATACAAAAAATCGTTTTTTGGAATTTTGTAAAACTGACGTGTAGTTTTTATACATAAAATAACTATAAACCAGATTAATTACAAAATATATTTCTTTTTTACACATTTCTTATCATATTTTGTAATCAATTTAAGAGATTCCTTTATACGAAAAGAATTATTACTAAAATTATTTTTATTTTCCTGGGATAACGATTAAGAAGGAAACTATTTATTTATTCATTTCCTGTTCTTTATAAAAGTTGTGAATTTATAAAGAATCCTGAATTCGTTTTGTATTACAAAGGTCAACATAATTTGTTTTTAAAAAAAGAAAAACATTGAATGCAAAAGTGGTTAACTTATTTTGTTGATGATTTTAATTTCATTGCAAAAATAAATGTAAGCAACCAAGAAAGAAATTATCTATCTGTAAAAAAATTGTTCTGGAAATTAAAAATCGTCTGGTCTAATAAAAGAAATGACTTAAGAGGTTTTTGCATATAAAACTCCACTTTGGTTTTTTATTAAAAATATTCCTCATAATTAATAAACATGGAAAGTGGGATTTAAAAATTTTGCTTTTTAATAGAAATAAATAAATTGATACTTATAATTAAAAATTCATCAAGAGTTTTTGTATTCGGAAGCAGATTAAAGGAAATTTCCAAAACATAGACAGTTCCCAGCATCTCAAAAATTATTTTTATCTTCAAAGAGAATATGAAATTTTGAAGAGATCTTACAAAACTTTATTATATTACTAAATTAGATTTTAAACAAATATAAATAAAATAATGAACGAAAACTTAAGATATTTTTCGATTCATTGTGTTTCCCCTTAATGTTAGTATAAACTAAAGACTGAATTTGTATAGTTATAAGAAAATCACACTTAGCAAAATTTAATGAAAATATATTGTCATATCTAACGAAAGTAGATGCAATTGAATCCTTGCAATTGAAAAAGGAAAATTTAGTATTGAACTTACATACACGCACGCACGCACACGCACACGCACCCCACACACAAGTTAATGAAAATTTCACCCCTGTGAATATATGTCGTGGAATTTTAAAAGGGATTTTTAATATGTGTCAGTCACCAGTAAGGGAATCATAGGGATCTTGTAAATGAATGTGCTTAGCAGGACAGTATTTCATACCTTCACTCGAAGTGTGGGAACTTGTTAGCTATTAGCTGATTCAGAATCATTTTACAAAGATTCTGTTGAATTAATTAAATAGATAAAGTGGAATGGGATAAGGCAATAAAATAATATTTTATAATATCTTTGATATGGCTAAATCAAATTGAAAGTTAGGAAATTAATTAGGATTTAATTTAGGTTTTAAAATATCATTACATATAAGTAGCCCATTAAACATCTTAATATTAGGATGAGTCATCATATTTAATCCCATGCTAATCGTTTTCTTAAAAAAACTCTGGAAAAATGCTAATTTTACGAGAATATTCTAAATCGTTAATATTCCAATTAATTGATCTCCAAATTCAAAATTCTATGTAAAGTTCGCCCCAAAATGTACAGACAGTTTCTGCCATTTTTGTCTTAAATTTCACTAAATATATTTATGTTAGAAATAGCGGAAATATTATTGATCTTTAAGTAATCTATTCTAAATTATAAATATCACCAGGAAGACGATATGTTCAGCGAACAAATCTTACTATAGTACTGAGATTGCAGTACAATATATTGTGGATGTAGATGTGCCTTTAAAATTTCACATTATATGTCTTATATTCTATCATTATCAAATAATGTCATGTAAATTATCAACATAATACAGATCTATAAGAATATTAATTTTTACACGTTCATATTAATTCAAATTTTAGAAAGAGTTATTAATAAAAGACCCTTATAAATTATCTAAACTCAATTCTCATCTCAATCAAATTAATTATTCATATCTTGAATTAATTAATCAATCTCAAACAAAAGATAAAAAAATCAATTCCATATTCTAAATACTTTTATCAAAATATAAATGAAAAGAAATGGCTTTTATAATATTCTCATCTGTTGTATTATTAGATAAGATTAATTTCGCGACTGCGAAAATAGAATAAACTAAAATTCAAGATTTGAACAGAAAACCAAACCGCAAAAACTCTCTGAGTGGCTGTTGTGGTTTTGTGGGCGTGACTGGAACATTAACATTGGCTCCAGTGATTAAAAGTTAGTTTATAACCTGGGTTAATGCTACTGTGCGTAGATACTTATAGAATTCTGTATCTACTTAGATAATGATAGGAATTAAATGATATTTTATACATTTAGCGTTCAAATTTAAGAGAGTGATAAGATATAATTTATTTCATTGCTTTTTAAAGGTCATGTCCTCTCTTCCTTTTTATATTTCAGATTTCGCCTTATCTAGAATTATTCGAATTTAACATTTATTCTTTTACGAGGTGTTATTCCCCTCTCCTCTTTCTATTGGATAAGAGGCAATTTCATATATTTTCTTGAAAAATGGCTTGTAGAATTCGTAACTAGTTTCAGTGGAAAAGATTGTAATCTCGAAGAGACCAACTTTTTTTTAAACGCAAATTTGAATGTTTATTCCAAGAAATTTGAATATAGACTCGTGTCTATTTTGACTAACTAGAATCGCAGAATTTCCACAGCTAGCTGCTTAGTTAATTTTACTGGTTTATTTTACTGATGACTGCTTAGTTAATTTAATCACACCGGTTATTCAAAAATATGATTCGTGATTTTTATTCATATTTAGAATTTTTGTAGCAGTTTTAAATACTGACTTTAAAGAATTTGACATGAATTTTTAGACCTATAAATAAAGTTAAATATGTTGTTCTTATTTATGCAACTTTAAAAGCTCACTGACAGATCTGTTAACAATTTAAGCCGAGTGAGCGTTTTTTTTTTTCCAGTAGCGCTAACTAGGGCCAAAAATACGACTTAACTACTTCATGCGCCCTATTCGCTTGCACAACCCCTTTTAATGCAGCCGAAAAACTTCTAAACTCATCTTTTATTGAAGTCACAACTATGCATTTATTGTGAGAAAAATTTTAAGAGTAATTTCCTTCTTAATATCTAGCTCATGATTGAGCTTTATGTGCTCTTTTATCTCATGTGAAAACGTACCTTATCTCAAAAACGTGAGATGTTTGTTTTCAGTTTAATGAGACAATTATGGGTCAGTACTTTTGGCTAGTGAAAATAAGGTTAAAACGGATGTTGTTTACTTTTAATTTAATGAGAATCGTCCCCTTTATGTCTGGTTTAAAACTGAGATTATAATTACAACTTCATGTAAATTCTGAAAGAAATATAGGCAATTTAAAATTCTGTACTTGTTCTAAAGAGCATATGATTCTGAAACAGAATTTTTTTAAATTCAAAAATAATCTTCCTGTGTGTAATAGATCACATCATATCAAGATGTGCTCTCTTTTAAAGATAATTTTCTTTATTTATATACACGTAGTATCTATCACGTTACCTTGTTGAAAAATTCTGCTCTTATTAGACTAGAGACACATGTATGTCACATGTATAACATATTTTCGAGCAAACGATAATTTTTTACTCATCTAGTTTCCCTAATTGTTATCTATAATTTTTTAAGCCTAGATATGCGATAATAAAAGAAAAATGACAAATGAGCAGACGATAATGAAGTCGAGTCACGTGACGTCACAGCTGCATTTAATCAAGTAACTAAATGTCGCACTGCATTATTTCTGTGCTGTCATGCGTTTGTTATCTAACTTTGAGCTACAACTTTGTTTAATATTGTTTATATATTTGAGAATAATTTTCAGTAGGAAAAAATATTATTGCTGAACTTTTGACTGTAAAGTTAAAAGAAAAGACGAAATGCTACGGAAGTATCTGTCAAATTTCTGCATAGGAATTAGGAATTATTAAAAAATGAGCATTGAAATGAAATTGTTTTGATTTTAAAATCTACTTTAATACTGTCAATTGTGCTGTTTTAGACAAAAGGAACCATTATATTATATTATTAATTAAAAGAATAAGTAAAATAAAATTACTTTAAAACCAAATAATATAAATTTATTTATTATGAGTTTAAAAAGCATGGAAATAATTTAAATAAGAATTTTTTACATATTGATATTAAATTTGAATGTTTATTATGAATTTCTTAAAAATATTAAATAAATTAGTGCACAAGGTAAGAAATGATATAAAATACTCAAAAATTAACTCAAATTTCGAATTAGAAATTAAAACTACACTATCAAAGATCAACTATTTTTAAAGACAATTTGATATTTCAAGTTATATTATTAATTTCACGGGCGGAAATTGTAGAGCCTTCAAAGGATTTTAAACCTGAATTAGAGTGGGTCACTTAACATTAGTTATTTGGGCATAAATTGACATCATTTTCTGAAACAATAATTTTTTTTAAATAAATGAATTATTATCATGTCAGAACATAATGCAGTTTTAGGAATGAAGTTTTGAGGGGTCAAACAAAAACCCGTAGGCGAAAAATAAGCATTCCATTATCTGCACGAGCATCTCAAAAAAAAATCAGCTTTTAATAACGCGTTGCCATTGCATTTACAAAAGCTCTGATTTTTTTTTTAAAGTTAATGACCACAGAAAAACAAAATCTAGAAAAATGTCATTTTGAGGACGTGATTATATGAAATGAAATAAATAGGAAATGCGATATTTTTCTTAAAACAATGAATGTGAGACAAAGTTTTTTTTGGCGGGGGAGGGTTCGTTTGCGATACTGAAGTGACTCATTCAATGAAACAATGAAAATGAATAAAAATATAATTTAACTCGCACGAGCACGTGGTGCTTGGCCGTTCAAGCAGCTATGTTCTGACTTGATGCATTGAAAATGCATAGCAGATTTCATTTTAATCTTTTTTTTTCTTTTTGGTGTATTTTTTTCTTTTCATTCGTAGCCTCCTGTTTTAAAATTATTATTTTTATTTTGACCGTTAAAATTTTTAAACCACCTTTTAGAATACAATCTTTAATTTGGCAATTTGCTTTTTTTAAAAAAAAATGTGACTTAAAAATGATTATTATTTTACATATTCTGTTTAATTTAATATCTGAATATAAACCTAAAAGTTCAGTCTGTGTTATATTAATTAGTATTATGTGGTGAAGCCCTTTAACAATGTTCTTTGTAGACACTACTAACCTCTCGTCTAATTAACTGTATGCATCCACCAAAGAAACATTTTTTTTAAAAAAAAATGTGCTTTTCTTACAATGTACCTAATTTGGAAGCTACACTACAAAAACAGAATAAGTATTGGATATTTACATAGAAATAAAGGAACTTCTCTGTAATCCGGGCGCCAACAAAAAGTCGCCAAGGGATTTTGGCGGAATTCTACATTATTTCACGATTTTTCGCTTGCTACTCGCTAATGGTAAAGTACGAAATAAATTTTTGAAAGCAGCTGTATTGAAATTCAGTTCATTCGAAAATAAAATGAAGTAATGAAAGATATAAAAAATGTAAGGTTAAAAAACACACTCAAAAATTGAACCATAGAATGTTTGCAGAAAAAGAAGTCCCAAAACTATGCCCTTGTAGCTGTAAATTTTGCTCCGTACACATAAACGTTTAAGCCTATCTCGCTCATTGAGACTGGATCTTCTTAAGAGCAACTCTTCTGCATTTTCATTTGACCTCTCTTCTCTTACTCGACAATTTCGTTTTAAATAGATACAACTTAAATTCATTGTAAAAATGTTGTCAGTTTTTTCAGAATTAATTTTTTGTTATAAAAAAATTTCAAACCGATGCAAGAATAGCATTCGCTTGAAATCTTATCAATCTTATGAATCTGTTCCCGGGCAAAGACGAAGTGTTGCCAAATGACGGATAATAAATTATGTCTGATTTTGCGTCCACGCGAGCGTTTTACATATAGTTACGTTTTTAGCGTAGCGGGTTCGGATTGAATGGACTTTACTTGAGGACAGCACAAACAAGTTTATTTACAGGTATTTACAGGATGACTTGAGAAAGGAAAACTTCAGATAAACATAATCTAGCAGTCAACAATCACTAGCAGCTTAAATTCAAGCCTTACGTACAATAAAAACAGACTGAAAAACAGTTATCGTATAGCACAGTAGACAGTAAAACGCAGCGAGCTCAATAATACAACGTTAACAGCAAGCGTAAACACAGCTCATTGATAACAAGCGAGAAAAGTAATCCGCTAGTACAGCGAGACGCCTATCTTCCAAAGGGAACTGCGACCCATCCCTTATATAGCCGGGCGAGCCAGCACGCGAAGCAACGTGGCGCACCGGGAAATGTCTGGGGGCTATCAGAATATACCCCTCGCCAAATCAACTCGGGTGGCACGAAACTCCTTGTGAAGCGTCGCCAATGTTTTCTTCGGAGCGTTTCCGCGACGTTCGCCTGCTTTTAACAATATATAGATAACGTTATATATACGAAAAGAAGAATGAATAGGTGGCGAATGAAGGTCACCGTACGAATCCGTGACGCTAGGGCCAGCAGTAGAGTAACATAACCACAATACCAGAAGTATACTTCAGTATCGTAGATGTTATCTGATTTATGAAGCTAGCGTCACAGTAAGACAGTAATCCTGGGGGTATACTAAAAATACTAACAAATAGCTTTTAAAATTACGATAAATTATCGCGATTATATTTTGCTAGAAATAGCTGGAAAAGTTTTGAATTTTGGAGCCCGTATATTAATTTCAAGTCTAGCCGTAATCGTTATAAATTGCTTCTGAAATTGATACTCATATCTTCCAAAACAATTGTTTTATAAAGATTGTTTTTTGTCTTATCGTAAGACTAAAAATAAATTACCGTTAAATTTCTTTTCCGAACATTTTTTCATTAAACTTTAATAATATTTTTAATTCGATTTGATACACTATCAGAAACAATGTTCTTACCGTATTTAAATTCTCTATAAAAAAATTCGAACGCTTGCTTTTGTCAATCATTCAGTTAGTATTAAAAGTAGCCGGCGTTCTGGCATAAAGGTAGTGTTTTCCGCGTTTCAGTCCCGGTTCGGGCATGGTTGTTCTTCTGCGTTCTATCTATAAGAATTGTGATGTGTCCTCCCTGCAAAAAAGGCCTGTGCAAATGAATGTGATGAGTGAGTAGCTAAGTTGTACTCTTGGCCCCAGTTGACGCTACTTCAAAATAGGAGACGTTCATTTCGGTTTAAAATCGTTGAGGAATCAGTGAGCTTCTCCATGGCAAGTGTCATTAGGAATTCAATAATGATAATAAAAGTTTCATTTACGCCTTTAATTTTGTAACATACGTGCTTTTTAAATTGCAGTAAGTTGATTTAATTGAATTCACACGTTTTAGTCGTATTAAATAACAGGGTGAAACTTTAAAACAAAAGTACTCTATATTAATACTAGCTTTTACCAGCAACTTCGTACGCGTGGGAATTTTGATGTGTATTTATGAGAAATGGCGGTCTGACCACAATATAGTATAATAGCTTTATAATGTTATCAAACCGTATCATTATAAAGCTATTAAAAGTTATTTTCGCCAAAAAAAAAGTCTGTCGCCAAATTTTAGTGAAATAGATGAATGTAGAGCGAACGGCAGCAATAGCGTTACCAATCATAAAGTTTCGATGAACGCTGCAGCAAATTAATGGAATTATAGAAATAAAAATCAATTAACAATGTTTAATTTTAAATGCATCAATCACTAAGAAAATAAACAGAATCGTGTGAAATAACCGGCCGAAAACATGTTGAACCTTACTCATTTGGCGGCAGGGAAATGAAAATCTTTGGCGGGAAAATTAATTTTTTATTAATTAAAAATTAACTACATATTTAACCGAAATATACAGTAGCCTATGTTCTTTCTAGACTATAATCTATCTCCGTGCTAAATTTCATCCAATTTCATTCAGCCATTCTGGCGTTATTGACTAACATCATCCATCCATCCAAACTTAAACATTTATAATAGTAGTATAGATTTTAACAGCATAATAGTTTAATTCTGAACTTACAAACTAGTTATCAGAGACTTCTAGTTAAATGAACCAAAGCTACACAGCCCAATATTTGTTTATAAGATAAAAATGCATTGGCGTTCCTTTCAGCGATATCTACTTTCCTTCAATCGCCCCACTAAGATGAGTGGAGAGTGATAGGCGAAAAGAAAATCTACTTAAACAATAAGATGTCTCACGACCATCACTCTAAATGCGTGCTAACTTGAAACAATAGGCCTGACTTTCAGATAGTATCTTCTATGGCATGGATTATGAGCTGAGGCGAAAAACTGTTCTAGATCAGAGCGCGCACCCCTTTGATGCTGGTAATCGGATTACAAGATGGTCAGATGTTAAGTTCTATTTACCGAGATTTCAAGACGCAATCTGTTGAAGACACACCTTCACGAATCTAGACTCGTAAAATTTTTTATTTATTGTCCAATTTCCCTAGTTTCAATAGGAAAAGTGACTAATCATTGCGAGCGATTTTTATACTTTAGGTTCTTTATCCATTTATCCATGGTTTGATTTCGTCATACATAAAGCATGTTAAAACTGTGCCCAGTGATGAATATATCTGGATTAAAACCAAAATAAAAGTTACTAAACCGTTGTAATAATAATGTTTTGCTTTAATGTCTATCTTTCAAAAATTTCCGTACTTTTCCATTAGCCAGGCTGAAGCGAAAAATCACCAAATAATATAGAATTCCACCAACATTCTTAGATTTTAAAGCAGAAAATCGCCAAATAATATAGAATTATGCCAAAGTTCGAACAGATTTTAAAGCAAAAAAAAAAAAAAAAAAACCCGCCAAATAACGTAACATTCCGCCAAAATTCTTACAGAATTAAAGCAAAAAATGTCCAAATATTGTAGAATTCCACCAAAATTCTTACAGATTTTAAAGCAAAAAATCGCCAAATATTGTAGAATTC
>JAOUZG010030082.1:3357471-3367935 GCA_026289955.1 Argiope argentata
ATTCTTACAGATTTTAAAGCAAAAAATCGCCAAATATTGTAGAATTCTGTCAAAATTCTTACAGATTTTAAAGCCAAAAATCGCCAAATAATGTAGAATTCCTCCAAATTTTGTGGGTGATTTTTCGCTTGCGCCCGGCTAAAGGCGAAGTAGCAAATTTTCTAATTATGTATTATTTGCATAACGAATGTAAACTTCCTTTATTATAGAATAATTAAGGCAGAATATAAATATGCTGTGATAACTTATTGTCTGATGATTTTTATTTCCTCATATACATAGTATAAAAGAAGTATAAAAATCAAACTCCAGATCTTGTCACATCTTCATATTTTAGATTTCCCTGAGTTAGAAAAATCTATTTTTGGAAAATATCTAGCCGTCCGTATGCTTGCCTATCTGGGACAAAGATCAACTTTAAAAATGGTTTGATCTAGATGGATGAAAGTTGGTATACGATCATTTTACTAAAATTATAGATTTCAACCATATTTTAAGCAAAAATCAATTTGAGAACATCTATCAGTCCGACTACTCGAGTATAATTTAACTAAAACACGAAGAGAGTTAAACAGATAAAATTCATAACCCAGAAATGACATCTAAGTCTAGATATCGTCCAAATTTTGTGCTAGATCCAACAAGAGATTAACCGTTTGTCTCCCTGTATTTTCAGAAACATGTGAGCGTGTTAACTCAAAGACACAATGATTTATATTTATCAAATATGGTATGCTATTTTGTGACGACAAGTGTAATTGTTTAAAATGCTTATATCAATCCGTTGGAGAAATTGCATCTAATACACACATTCGATTTTTGGATATTAATAATTGCAGGCCAGGAATTAATCGCCAAATAACTCGCCAAAGGTGATACGATACATTCAGTAAATTGATACATCTTTATTGAAGAATATGCGAGAAAGTTTTGGGTCTGCTTCAGAGGCGGCGATAGCAGAAGGGCTAGGGGGCAATTGCTTCCCTGTCGGTAGCCTCTTGGCCCCCTGTCGGAGAGATATTTAGAGTTTCATCGGCAAAAATGTTGTAAAGAGCTGCGCTTTATCGAATATGATTCTTTAAAAACCTCCTTGAAATTAATATATTGTAAACAATCGAAATATCCTAGTAATGATTAAATTGTTTAATCTGCATTTGGTAAAATATTCCGATAGGGTGGTAGATCAATAATATGCCGTATTAATTTATAGACAATTTTCGATAGACCTAAAAATTGAAAATAATGGATGTCGAAGACCTATGTTAAGTAGATTTTCAGACATCTGATTCAAATGTCGTTCATTCAGCTTATAATTTGTACTACTTTTGACAATATAACCGATAAAGGTGATAAGCTAATTTATTGACAATTTTTGATCAATCGACTATAAACCCAATGCGACGAGCGTCGAAGAAGTCTGCAGATTTCCGACGTTTGATTAAATAGTCGTTCATATAATAATTTGCACTAATTTTGGCAATTACTAATTTTGGCAATTTTACTTGATTTTCCTTAATTAAATGTAAAATTAACTATTTTGAGTTATGTCGAAGCCAAATGAGAGATATTGTGTCCCCCCTGTTGGATTTGTCTTGCCTCCCGGTCGGCAAATTCCTGCCGCCGCTTCTGGTCTGCTTTATTTTGTTTACATTTTTAATCTTTTCATTATATCTCATAGGAGCATTTTAAATGCATCAGAAAACTTTGATAATCAAATAAATAAACAAATCTTTTCTCTAAAGTGATTATTCATTCTTCAACTAGAAAGAAGCAATATCTATTCACCTACAAAAAATAGATTATTGGCAGTTTCACTTACAAAGAATTATTTTATTCAGCATCTGAATCATTAAGTGACTTCAAAATCTTCGCGCATTTAAGTTTTATTACACATTTAGCTGACTTTCCCCTCTTTTAGATCGATCTAAACAAACGCCAAATGTTATTTATGCCGTAGATCTTACGAACAAAAGAGTTTGTAGACAGTCCAGCCATTAATTTTCCTTTCAAAGTCGATTCATCAATGATAAGATAAGGAAGTGATCCTCACTTCAATTACAAGAATGGAAAAGAGAAAACCTACATTTCGGTACAACACCACCTGGGTCATTGGGGTCAAAGGTTGCTCTTTACCCAATTTTGAATGTTCTAATCCAACCAACCTTCTTCCTCGTTGGAATCCCTCACGTGGTAACACGCATGACAGAGCACAGCACTTAAGCCATGTTAGCCACTGATGGTCCGCTGGAACTCTGGTGGCGGCCACTATTTGGGTCAGGAGTAAAGAAAGTGGACTTTTTTTTTCTACTCTTCCCATGAATTATATCAATAAGGTTTATTACTTTACTCCAAGGCAGACCCTCTAAACCTTTGTTTACAAACTTCTCCCCGGAAGATGGACTCATTGTATTGAGAGGCGCTTTACAATGGATGGGAATGGAGGTTCCTAGACATGCGGGCGGCAGGTGGTAATCGGGGGGATGTTCCCTCAGCAAATTATTTCGATTGTTGCGTAAGACCTGGCTTGGGGATGGAGAGTTTGTTGGATGTTGTACAATGCGAGTAATTGGAGATAAAACATGGATTGGATGGTGGAACTAGGCCGTGTCTCTTAAAGGATGGTACATGGAAACTGCTCGTAATTTCATTTAGAAAGAAAGGGGGTATTTTGTTGTATTGTTTTGGGACTCTTTGGGCTGTGCCGGAAAAGGAAGGGATCAATTTTTTTTATATCGAATTAATAAAATGCGGTTTCTTTCAATGACACTCTTTTTCTAATATTATGTCATTAAAAATTATTAGTTTTCATTCCATTTTGACTAATTGAGTTCATTATATAATCGATATATGAACAGCAAGAAAGTGATGTGATCCAAAAAAAAAAAAAACTTTGTCTACCATTTATTGTTTAAGAAAATATCCCATTTCCTATTTATTTCATTTCATATAATCGCGTGCTCAAAATGACATTTTTCTAGATTTTATTTGAAGTAGTCATTAACTTTTTTTTTAAATCAGAGATTTTGTAAAAGCAATGTGAACGCATTATTAAAAGCTGATTTTTTTGAGATGCTCGTACAGATAACAAAATTTCAATTTTTCGCCTATGGATTTTTGTTGACGCCCCAAACCTCATTTCCAAAATAACATCATGTTCTGACATGATACAAATAATGAAATAAGTTACATATACACTTCTCTAAACTTTTTCTAAAACTATGTCGCTCGTTTTCAATACGACTAAAAAAAAACAAAATGCCATATTATTTAAACAATTTTGTAAGCTGACGCTCATTTTTTTTAAAAAAATTGTTCATAAGAACATTACACATTGAATGCATACACATAGACAAATACTAGAAACAAACCAATTACAAGTGTGCAATTCAATCTAAAAGCCGGGTATCAAATTTGGAATTTATGGTATTTAAAAGTTAAATTGGTATAAAAATGGATGTAATTATATTCTTTGAAGTTATTAAGTTCTATTAAGTTTTAATCTGAAATCCAATTGAAATTTTCTTTCTAAAATAAACCACCTACCTATAATTTTACTATGCATCGAATTTGGTATATGTTGGAACAGCAGTTGTGTCTGTAAAACAATTCGAACGGTACATCGCAGTCGCGTAACACGATTTATAGGCAAAAGGCCTGCCTGTAAATATTGTCATTTAGATACTTTAGCCTGGAACTTAATGACACACAGGAAATATAGCTAAACCTATTTATTAACTCAACACAATGAGCGAAGTGCAGATAAAAGCTCTGCACAACTTTGAACACCTTGACTGAGAGATCTTCGACTTTTATACCAGCAAGGGAAGTTCCAGAATACTTTTAAGGAGACAGCAAGAAAAGGACAGAGCATTTATTTGGTAACCAAAATTATGGGGTTTTTAATGCTCACCGAGCTAGGTTATTTAAAAAATCTGATAAGTGCAGATGCGGCAAATCTTCTGGAACCATTCAACATATTATACGAGAATGATAATTATGGGAAAATACCCGCTCAACATAGCAATTAGGCTGGAGAAATTTAAATATTAAATTGCTATTAAAACTCCCTCTTTTTAGGGCAAGTGCTTCTGAAATTATCAATAATCTTATGCAGTTGGAATCCGTGGATAACGATAGAAATGACTCTTTGCTTTGGCATTAGTTTTCTTACGTCTATATTGTATATGGAAACTATATCTTGTATATATGTTATTTGCTTTTGGGTTACCAATAGCTTACTTTGTATATAGTTGTTTTATACCTTTTTCCTTTTAACAGCGTTTTCTTATTTAACGTTGTTTACAATTTTATGTTCCTCTTGTATCTGTTGATATGTTTGATAATTACTATACTTGGAGACAAGGTGACAATTTTTGAGAATCTAAATTCGTATCTCTTTCCGATCTGGTTCTTTGAATTGTTTTTATGAAAATTAAGCTGATTAACCTGCACTTCCGTGCTCGGTGGGGGTTGCTTTGCGGCAGCTCATCGTTATATTGAATGACTTCGGCCGGGACGGAGTATACCTATGCCATACTTATCTGGTAAATTAAAGATAGGTTTAGAATCTTCTGGAACACGAAATATAGAACATAAATTAAAGAATTAAATAAATATTTAAATAAATTTCAAATTTTATTGCCACCAGCGGGACTCGAACTCACGATCTCTGGATTATGAGTCCAGTGTGATGATCATTCGGTTATGAAGATATTACTTCCTTTCAATGCGGCAATACGTTGTTGTTTCTTATGGCTCTTACCATGGACTAGCTCGCTGAGGTACTCAGCAATTTAGGCCTAACCTGCGTCTCTTGTTTTGTAGTAGCACCAACTAGGACCAAGAGTACGACTTTTGCTACTCACTCATCACATTCGCTTGCACGGCCCCTTTTTACAAGGAGGTACATTCACACACCAGATAGAACAAAGAAGAATAACCATGCCCGAGCCAGAACTCGAACTCGAAACGCCAAGATCACGTTTGAAGACGTGCTCCCCCTATGCCGGGACATTGGCAATGCGGCAATATAATCATGCCAAAGTAGTTCCAGCTAGGAAAATATTTCTTTTAAATTAAGAGTATTTTATTCTTTCTTATTTGCAAAATTCTTTCACACAAGTAGAAGAAATGTATTGTGTATTCACACAAATAGAAAAAAAACCACCAATAATGGCAAAAAAGGCAATTATTTTTTTTAAAAAATTTCAAACCTTATCGGTCTTTTGCTATTTTGTTTTATTCGTTGGCGTCGACGGTTTATCGCCAAATTTGAATCCTTCGCCAATGAGTTACTATTATTTTTTAGAAAGTTGTCTTGCAATAAAATAACGAGAAAACAACAACAACCATTTCCTGAACTCAAAATGCAGATTGGTGCTACTAGAAAGCATATATTTTGGCTTTTAAGTAATTTAAATATCAATCATTCTATAGATTAGACTTTCGTAAATGTGGAGAAAGACATGGAAAAAAATCCTCAAGGAACATCAGTCTTGCATTCGTAAGTTCTTAAAAAATAACTTATAGTAACCAATTTAAGTATTTTGTAATTAACTGTCTATCTTAAAATTCAGCACACATCTTGTTGTTTTGGACTTTTATTGAAAGCTTTAGGTTGCGTGACTGAAGAAAGGACCGTTCTGCTGTCTTTTGCAATCTTTCAATATCGCAAAAGCATTTTCTAAAGTGCAGAAAAAGATAAAAAATTTTTAATTGCAATGCCATTTCTTTTTATGGTTATCAGTTCAAAGATTTCCTTAAAATTGGCTTGATTGCTTAACGCTGCTCTAGATCACTTTGTCTATCGAGACTCTTATTTCGTTTTCTCAATACTAACTTGATGAACATTTGAGAGCAGACAGCATCAATGTTTTTATTTTTCGAATATATATTTTTTTTTGAACTTTTTAAGTCCTAATTTGGATTTATATTAGCTTTGATTTTGTAGCATTAATCTTAGAAAAATTATTTTATACTTTCAGAAACAAGTAAATACAACTGAAAAACGCAATTTCTTAAATACGTGAAATTTAGTTTAGGATTTTGTAAATACAATGTAATTTTGTGTCCACTTTTTGTTTCAATAGGTTAAAAAATATGCGTCCAAAACGCATAGTCGATTTTCGAGAACTGCTAACAGGATGGCAGGAATAGCGCCAAAACTGTCGCCACGAATCTCATGATAGATTCAGTAAAAATGCCGTTTTCATGCAAAAGGTTAATATTTGGCATCATTCTAGGCGTTCTTTGAGATAACAGCCTTATTAGAGTGCTATAATAGGATACCATTTACTACATGCCAGGGATTAATTGCTAAAAAATTAACGCCAAGAATTACACAATATATTGAGCAAAAAACTATACTCCCGCCAAAGCTTAATATTTCTTGACTATTGCACGCCAACATCTTACAAGGCATTTTCTGAGATAATATTTTTAAGAACACTTTTATTTAAACAAATTTTAGAGAGATGAATCCCGCTGGTAAGAAAGAAAATAATAGAATTTTATTTATATTATTGCAACATAAACTCCAACCAATGTTTTTGTTTTAGAAACTGAAATTGAGGCAATTATACTTTTTTAAATTCTTTTTAGTAGATTACTGTCTCTCTTGTCATATCGAGATCACAGTAAAAGCGTAAACAGTATTTGCTGGAACTGATTATTTGGGACATTTATGATGGATCTGTTAAATCTAAACAAGAGCTATGAGACACATCAAAGTTCTCAAACAAAATGGGTGAGTTAAGCCAGAAAAAATAAAACAAAATGAAGTAAACAATAAGACTATATCTAGCACAAAAAAACAAAAACACTTCTTAATATGCAGAGGCTAGCCGTACCACTCATAATGCTTCTACAATTGGTATATTGAAAACTTTCTATTTATCTGAAATGCAAATCTTACTGTGAGGATGTTTTCATGAAAACTTGGACAATTGGACTTTCGTTTCTTAAAAAGTTTTCACTAAAACTTGGATAATAGCTACAGAGAATCCAAGCAAAAGCAATTTTTATTCACCTAAGTCCCCTTCGCATACATTGTATACGATTTGTGGGTTTTCAGAATTATTAATGTATTTAAAACTAGCTGCCTTTGGCCACCAGTCGGTTCGCTAATATTAATGCACGCTAAAATTTTCATATAATATTTTATGTAGCTGTGTCTCATAACAGGTTTTTCACCAAAATATTTTTAAACCAAACAAATTTTGATAGTCATATAAATCATTTATAGTATTATTTAGTATTATTTTCTTCAGATTTTCTGTTCAATGTACTACTTATCTTTCTCTTTCTATCCGTGCAATGATTGTCCTGGAATTGATATTTTACTTAAATGGTGGAGGGAAAGGTCTAAAATTTTGCGTTTTTATATAATAATGAGATTCAAATTTTCATAAATGTAAATACACTAAACAAATAAAGACACAATTGGTTTTGAAGAGATGCGAAAGTTTAAAAACAGCTTGGAAAATGCCGCTCACAGAGGAAGTAATGGTGACACACACCCTTTTTTTCTTCACAACTTTTCTGTCTACAAACCCTTTTTTAACTTTGTTATTCTTTTTTTTTCTTCCCTGCCCAGACTTTATTTTGAGCAGGCTTAGATTAAATATCCATACAGACTAATAATAAAAGCAACTATTTTCTTTCTTTTTAAAACATCCCGTTATCTATGAATGAAAACCAACTGACTTCGCGTATTTCTTTCTAAACAAATGATAATTCATTACTTCCTGCTATCTTACTCAGTTGGAGTGGGGGGAGGAAGGAAATGAAGCTTTTTGGCGGGAAAGTAAGAAAAGTGTCGTTTTAACCATTTTCCTCACGGTTTTTTTTTTTCATTTTTTCTCTCCATAAGAACCATCCTCTTGTTTTAACGAAAATATGTTTTAAAAATTAGCCGAATCGGTCGAGCCGTTCTCTAGTTTTGCGCTTGGCAACGCATTTCGTGATCCATTTTTATTAATATAGATAATTAGAAGACTAAAACAAACCGCTTCCCTAACTTTAACCACTGGCTTAATTTCGTCAGTTTTTCTCTATTCAGTTCAGCTCAGTTCAGCGATATTAACGCGCCATTTTAAAGAAACTAGGATCTATGTCTAGAGCTATTTCGGGACCTTGCAATTTTGAACTGCAGATAGATGACAAGGACGACACCCGTTCTGAAAACTTCTGCACCATACCAGGGGGAGTACGTTTGCCCCGACGGATTTAACATGCATCAGACCCGCTTACATGAAGGTTCTTCAATGGAATTGATTCTCAATAGTGAAATCCTCCGGGTCTATAGCCAAAACCTTACCACCAGGACGCCTCCACCCCTTAGTTTTTTTCTGATATAAATTCATGACCTCAATGATCACTTGCCACCCCCCTCCAGCCAATCTACTGTCTGTTTGACAGATTTGGTCTATGTAAGGATAGACATTGCTAAAGTCCATAGTAGGCCACAACAAATCCTGTCGATACTGCTACGTTCAGTGGTGATCGGCTGCACACCAGAAGCAGGACGAAAATTCAAAGAATGATTCGCCACATTGAAGAAAACAGAGATTTGTTTAGATTTTAAGAACGCTATCTATAAGAGTAGCTCTACAAACCCATATCCTTTTTTTTTCTGTTATTTTTGTGTTTGTAAATACCATCTTTTTATTTTTTGTGTTTTTCATTTTTTATCATTGTTTCTGTCCTCGTCCCTAAATTTTTCTTTTGTATTTTTACAACATTCCTCAGAATTTTGTAATTTCAAACAAACTATAAGTATGTTTTTGTGAATTAGCATAAGTCTTCAGTTTATCTCCAATAGCTAGCTTAATTAGACAAAGACACTTTCCATTTAAATTTCAAACAGCTCGCCGCCTCCAGCTTTCTATAATTCAAAACTAAAATACCCTTTTATTATTAAATTCTAACCGATAATCGTGTGACGTCTAACAACAGTCTCTTTCATTATATCTTCCACTTCATGCTCATTACACTGTTTAAATAACCAGGTGGTTATAGTTGCAGGGGCATGAAGCGGTGTTGTGTTGTGTGTACCCCAGAAGAAGAAGCCGACCCTCTTTCTATTATTTTGAAAGAATTTTCAAGAATAGAGAACAATACATTCACGGTACTATTGCAGTATGCATTCTGTCGGGAAAAAAACCGTTACAGAGTTTTCCAGCCTTAACTACAACCTCTAGATAGGTTATCAATGGCTTTCTGCTGTCTTTCGCTTTTTGTTTTGGAGTGAAATCTTAGAACAACTGTACTATTGCATATTCTTAACGATGAAAAATCTACTAGTGGTCCTCAACCAAAATCACAACACAGTTTTGACATTTTTTGATTCATTCAAAAACTTTTGACTTTTGGACTCTCTATTAGCGGTCACCTGCCTGCCACTCCCCCTCCTTTGCTCCGATTTCGAGGGATATCCTAAAATAATATTTTTCAAAAGAATAGAGCCTAAACAAGGAAATCATTGTGAGTAAAAGAAGTCATTTGTCAAATACAGTGAACCAATCAGAACATTCTACGGTTATTGTGCAAACTAATCTTTATCATTACTTATAATAAAGAAAAATGTGTCTATGTGTGCTTGTGTTAGTGCTTTACAGACTGAACTGGTTGGCCTAGAGCTACTACACATGGCACAGATATATTTTGAAAGATGGGAAACAGGACCCCAAAAAGATTTTTTTTGTAATTTTAATTAAAATGTTCATTAATTTAAAATTAAGCGAAATTTTGGAGTTTGTATCAGATAATTTCCCAAAATATTGCGATGCAAAAATAATTGTTATATCATCTTAAAATTCAAACGAGTATCTTTTCAATGATTTCAATTTAGAACAATTTAATTTTAGTTACTTTTTATTAAATAATTACAATCAATATAAATAATTGATCAAAAAATTATACATGTCCAAAACCAAATACAGTTCGTATCCGTTGAAAATAAATCAGAACATATTTAGAACAAACTCAATTGGCGTTGAATTTTCCGCGCCAATAGAAGCAAAGTAAATGAGTGAATTTTCTATTCGAGTAGAGGTAAGGCAATACAGATTGGAAATTTCTAATTTTCTATATTCTGTAGCACTTTAATTCAAAGGTACTTCAAAATAAATCCGAAAAATCAATTAACTAACAATTTTTAATTTTAAATGCGTCAAACATTAAGAAAATAAACAGAATCGTTTGAAATAATCGGCCTGAAACATGTTAGACCTAACTTCATTAGTGTGGAGAAAAAACAAACTGAATTCGTTGCTTGTTTAGAGACGGGCAAATGAAGATTTTTGGCGAGAAAGTAAGTTTTTAATTTATAATTAATAAATTAATGAATTAATATATGAAAAAAATTGGATTAACATGAATTGTCATTCGTTACAAGTTTAAAAAGTTTACTTGAATTTGATTGGAAGAATAAAAAGTATTTTATAATCGATTGAAAATTTGAAC
>JAOUZG010030082.1:3397132-3445789 GCA_026289955.1 Argiope argentata
ATTATAGCTTTCTTTCGTGAACTGTTTAGTAATTCATTCGAAAATTACGTACATATTTATTACCTACTAAATAATATGCATAATAGTTGGACCTTTAATAGAAAGTATACGAGAATAATTCTGGGGGATCCTCCCACAGATTCATTCATTCAGTCTATCCCGACATCTATTATAGCTTTCTTTCGTGAACTGTGAACTTTCTTTCATGGACATTTTAACGGCTTTTTGGCGCAGAGATAGCGCATCTTCCTCGTGTTCTGGGAGTCCTGGGTTCGAGTTCCGGTTCGAGCATGACTGTTCTTCGGTGTGCTATCAGTGAGTTGTGTGAATGCCCCCCTCCTGTAAAAAGGGGCTGTGCAAGCGAATGTGGTGAGTGTGTAGCTAAGTCGTTCTCTTGGCCCTAGTTGGCGCTACTTCAAAAACAAGAGACGCATACCTCCGGCTTAAATCTGCTGCTGTATCAGTTTGGGGCTTGTCCAATATGGTAATGCCATAAGTCATAACTGTTTAATAATTCATTCAAAATGTATTTAAATATCTATTACCTGGTAAATAATTAGTATAATAATAAGACTTTTTATAGGGAGTATACGTCTCCCGCAGATAGATATATATCAGCTGCAGACATCGGGTTTGTTTGTGGGAAAACTTAATGAGCTACCTACACGATCCCCTTTCACCAGTTTCTTCTCCCTTAAGGCTAAAGAAGGCATTTTAGAGGACCACGTCTTCGATATCAGTGGGGAATTCCTAGGCGTTGTCCTCTGTGAGTCTCAGACACGCTATCTTGAAACAACCTTGTAGCCTACGTATTAAATGGACGGGAATAGCCTTTGGCCACAGTAAACAAGCTGGATATATTTTGCTTTTCTGTATTTTACCTAATTTGTCATTGCTGAGTCTTACTGCAGCTTAACTTTCTAGGCAGTCTATAAGCTAGAAAATTTTGATAAATAATTCATCAAGGTTATATTGTGAATTGATGAACAGATCTAATTATATTTAAATTAATTCGTATCAGGATGTGACTTCAAAACATAGCTATCAAGCAAATTAGTATTTTTTTGTTTTGTTTTTTATGAGTGTGTCAATTTTACAAGAGGAAAAGGACGACATTAATAAGTGTTTGCTAATTACTGTCCTTCTTTTGTCGCACTTACTATTTGAATGGAAATGGAAGAGAGCAACAACAAAAAAGCCATGGTTTTGAAATGCTTGTTTTTGATTTTGATCTCTTTTTTTGTACATGCGATGAAACCCTGCTTGAAGAAAATGAATTCATGCCTGAATATCATAAGCGAAACTAATTTTTCCTTACGAATACGTGTTAAATTGGATAGTCCGAAAAAAAAAGAAGAATCTTATAATTAAGTTCATTATCAAATTAAGTTATTTCTTCAAAGAAATCTTTTAATGACATTTATCTTTGACTACAATTCAAAATTTGGCGAAAATGAGGCAGCCTTAATGTTAAAGGATTCTTCAGAAGGCATAGCCACAACCTGATTACGATGTTATTATCATGTCAGAACATGGTGTTATTTTGGGAATGAGGTAGACAAAAATCCGTAGACGAAAAAATTGAAATTTTGTTATCTGCATGGGAATCTCAAAAAATCAGCTTTTAATAGCGCGTTGCCATCGCACAAAAGCTCTGATTTAAATAAATAAGCTAATGACTACAGCAAATAAAACCTAGAAAAATGTCATTTGAGCACGTGAATATACGAAATGAAATTAATAGGAAATGTGATATTTTTTTAAAACCATAAATGCGAGACAAAGTTTTTTTGTATCGTTTGCGATACTAAAGTGACTCATTCAACGAAACCATTAAAATGAATAAAAATGTAATTTAACTTGCGCGAGCACGTGGTGCTTGGACGTTCAGGAAATGATGTTCTGACATGATACATAGAAATAGGCATAGCAGATTTCATTTTAAACTTTTTTAAAAATTTCTTATTGTATTCTTCTAAAAGTTTGAATTGGACCTTTAGATTATCCATATTCTTAACATTATTTAATATTTTAGATTTGACAACATTAACATTATTATTGTAGAATTTTGTCGAACGATCAACAATTCTTAACTATATCTAATGTTTATGTCTAATGTAAATATCAGCTAATAGTATTATAAATGCATAATAATAATTTCTTGATATGCTGTGTGTCCATAACGCAACGACCCTACTCTAATGTGTGGAGGAGAACTCGAAAGGCATGACGTGCTTCCTATGATCAATTTTGGAACATGCTATCTTACGATTCCAGATTGTAGCGGAATGCTGGCCGTCCTGTTGAACATGAAAAATTAAATTTGTCAAAAATATGCTAAATGTGTGCCAATCATCAACACTCTCTCGTCTTCAATGTCAATCGGGTGATAGTACTTATACTTGGCGTGAAAATCTAGGACTTTCGCCAAGTTTCTAGACTATCTCCCTTAATAATGGTCCTAGAGTTTTGGTGATGAAATTTTTCAGTACTACCTTTTTTCACCAAATCTCTCCAAGTCGCGAATAATCTAGCCAAAAGGTCGCCAAGTCGCCAAATCACTGGAAATGCCATTTTCACGTGATTTACTCTCCCGAAACTGAGTATTTCAGATCTATCTGAGATATTTAAAGACGAATACAAAAAGTTACAGAAATATTTACAAAGTTTGTAACAATGCGATTGAGATGCCCATTGTCAGATCTATTATGTGAATTCGCATCATCTCCCCGTTATGATCTGTATATTCAAAATTATCTGAATGTCCAAATACATGAATTATATATATATGTAAACATATTCCTGGAAGTTGCGTGGTCTAATTGAAGAAGAGACGTTTAAAGTTTTAACTTCGATTTATTTCATACGGGAAGCATCTTATATATAAGAAGCGATGGTAAATTTTACCGTCGTTTACATCTTGATACAAGTACAAAACAGACAGAATTTTTTTCTTTCAATGCTTTTGATAAGGATTTATTTTATCTTTTATCTGACTTAAGAAAGGGAATCTTAGGTATTTTTAAAAGTATGTTATAAGAATTAGGGAATTTTACCCTTTCACTCCAAGTGTGATAAAATACTGAAAATGGCAGTTTTCTAGAGTTCGCGTAGAATTAATTAAATTATAAGAGATAATTAATTCGGAAAATAAAAGAAAATTTTAGAAGGAATTAAACATGGGATGAATTAAGATAAAAATTATGAAATTAATTGTTTTAAAATGTCATTACATATATATACATACATTTACTACGGAATAGGATTTGTGTAGCTAATGAGGTATAAATTGGATGTATACTTCATGTGTTATAGATCCTTTGAGATATCGTTGATCAATAGAAGATTCCAAACTTCACGAATTCTGGATTATAGACTTTGATAGATAAGCTAGACCAGATGGGATTAGGCCTACCATTATCAAATATTTAATTTAATTTTCAAATCTACTGGACACCTTTTTAGAAAATGCTGTCATTCGGAATGTTGCTGTTTCTTCATTCCAGTTTTAAAAGAAAGGTATATTTGATATCTGGAACAGCCTGATCTAGATATTGAACTGAAGGATGTATTTATTTTAATAATTTCTATGGAACTCGTTTCCATATCACCAACTAGTTCTTGCAAGAATATGTGTTAATAAAGTAGAGGTTTATACAAATTGAATATACCTACAACATAAAGTATTATTTTTTGTTTCAAATTTGATGTATCACCCAAACAGGTTGTCATTAGGGAAAGGTCATTCAGTGTTTACCCGGAAATACCGAATGTTTACCTGCACATCCTGGTAAACAATTGATTAGTCAAAACACTCCCTAATTGCTTGACCTGCACTAAAATACGTTTAACTGCTTTAACCAGCATAAAATGTCATAGATAGATCACCAAAAGGGACAGAGGATCAAGGATAAAATTCATTTCTTGAAACGAAATTCACAATCCATATTTTTCAACAATGTTTCAAAATTAACCTTTGTATCAACCATCCGATTCGTAGCTGGATTCATGCATTCCGTAGTGC
The DNA here is from genome assembly GCA_026289955.1 of Argiope argentata. NCBI lineage: Eukaryota > Metazoa > Arthropoda > Arachnida > Araneae > Araneidae > Argiope > Argiope argentata. The sequence goes on from JAOUZG010030082.1 coordinate 3,401,157, forward strand.
CACATATAGCACCGAGTGCCTTATGATATATTGCCGCAACCTCACTGCAACTGATGACCACAGTGACCCTCCGGAAAGGTTCACCTTGACCTTTCTGACCTTTGCAGCACGCAACAGGCGGGTGCAGCATCGATAATTGAATTCCGGTGCCAAAATAAGGAATAAAAAAACCAGGAAGCGTGCTGAAACAATTTGTATGAGATTGTTGTGATAGAGGGGGATCGGTTTTAATTAGAATAAATTGGTCCTTCATCATATTACTAGACAGATAGAAATAGATAAAGTCATCTACTATATTAGCCTCTCTCGACCAATACGGGAAATATATACAGAAGAAAGATTGAAATATTAGGATATTTAAATCATGATATATATAAAAACAAATTTAATAAATGGATAAAGTTGCTAAACCTGAATTATTCTTATAATTTACAAATTTTAATTGGCCTCCATTATATTATAAGACGAACAGAGATAAATTAGTGATCAACAGATCCTTACGGGAGTTTAGTTTAGTTTGGTTATATTAACATTCCATTTAAGGCGACCAGGGACCTTTAAAATGACTCTTTGCAATTTTCACCTTAGCAATTTGAAATTTTACAGGCATTAAGAGTAACACTATAGGAGATGACACACAAAAAATTGTAAAGCATTATTTTAATTATTTATGAGTTCGCGTGGTTAATATGATATTTAATAGCGATTAATTGTGTTAATGAAGGATGTTCCAGACGTTCCAAATTTGTTCGAAAACACTCGAATTTTTATTATTACTTACTCTAACCCTTTTGAAACAAAAGTTGGGATTAATCTCGAAGACTGAGTACGAAATATCAAAATTAAATCCATACAATAACTTAAAACAACTGATTTTTAAAAAAGTTTAAGTAGTTTTGAGTCATTACATTGAGTTATGAATATCAAAATTAACCAAACTTCAAGATTAATCCCAATTTTTGTTTCAAAAGGGTTTGAGTACGTAATAATAAAAATTCGAGTGCTTTCAAATAAATTTGGAGATCCTGGAACATTTTTCATTAACGTTATATATCGCTAATATTATATAATATTAAACCCCCAACTCATAAATAAGTTAATATAATGCTTTAAAATTGTGTGTGTCTTTTCCTATAGTGTTACTCATAATGTCTGTAAAATTTCAAATTGCTAAGGTGAAAATTGCAAAAAGTCATTTTAAAGGTCCCTGGTCGCTTTATAAAGGACAATCGGGCAAATTTTGTATGGACTGCGTAATTTTGAGCCACGGTCAAATAACGAGAATGACATCTGAGCTGGTACCCCCCCCCCCCTTTTCACACTACACCATATCAGCAGGAGAACGTTTGGCGATGACAGACTTAACGTGCTACTGACCCCCTTACATGGCGGTTCTTCGGTGGAATTGGATCCCAAACTTGAAATCCTGAAGAACACGAGCCGAGACCTTACCACCAGACCACAACCACTATAGGAATTACATGCTAAAGAAAAATTATAGTTTCTTGTTTTGACTTTAAAGTATACAAAAAATCCAATCTTATTAATTTGATGAAGTATAGCGAATCTTTCTTAATCAGTTGAAAAGAGATGACAGTTTTTCAAAGTCATACAAATCGAAAATTAGCACTAGAATGATATGAAATCAGATAATTCCTAAATAGCATTCATTTTAAATATGTCGCCTATTGGCCTTGTTGGTTAAGACATGGCCGTAGAAGATGTATTATGGAAAAAGATAATAGTATGAATATTCTTCTGAAATTAAATCATGCTTTATAGAAAACAAACAAATAAAATGGATGAAGTTTCTAAACTTGAATTTTTTTATAGCTTCTAAGTTTTAATTGACCTAAATTGTATTATAGGATGATTAGAAATAGATAAGTGATATACTGTACTCAACTTTAACTTTCGTGATCTTTGGGGTAGGCGATGATTTCTTATTTGTGAATAGTCATATCTTTGATTGCGAAAGATTTTTCATCCGGAAACCGGAAGTATAATATATTTATTGTATATGTCACCGTTAAAGTATATAATGCAGTTATTTTATAGAATACCTAGTTATTCCATGAAATAAATGATCATGTTCGTTAAAGTATGTAATATGTTATTAATTTGATGCTTTAATTAGTTATTCTATGAAATAACTAGGTATTCTATTAATTAGCTAATAAGAGACAGTTAAAGTGTAAAATAAACAATTTATCTAAAATGAAATAACTAGGTATTATATAAATAAATTAATGATAGACCATTAAACTGAAAAAGAAGCAATTTATCTAATTTATGCAGCGTATAAATGGTATTTATGGAAACGTACCATAAAATCATTTGTTACAATAAGGATTATTAAAATGACACTTGGAATTACAAAGAACATTATTTCTAAAACAAAAAATTTTTTATTGACTCTCTGGGTTTTACACAAACATTTTTAAATCCCTGACCAGTACCTAAACTCTGGTACTTCTTCGATTTTAATTAATTCTTTTCCGCAGACACTGAACTGGGTTCGGGAATATAATTGCTTTATGCGGCCGTTTCTCGAGCCCATTTGGAAAAATCCTTCTTCGGTTATTTTCATGATGATTGCTAAAATAGATTTGGCATCACCTTTTCCTCTGTCAACTTCAGCCACTGGGATACGGACGGTAAACCGCACAGAGGCTTCAGAATGAGAATTAGGGGTGATATTCAGAATGAGTAGGGTTGGAAGGTAAATGTATTTGTAGTGCGAAATATATGATATAGATTATGTTACACTTTAACGGGCTTCAGATCGTTATTCTACGAAATAACTAGTTGAACCATGAGATACAAGAGAGTTTTACACTTTAACGGACACGATCAGCTATTTCATGGAATAACTAGGTATTGTATAAAATAATGGATTTCATACTTTAACCGTAACATATATATATGTTGTTTTAAAGTGGTAAGTACGATCTCTGTTTCTGCTAAAAAGTTCAAAGTTTATACCAGGAGGTTTGGTTGGAGGTATAATTTAAACTCCATAATTTCTTACAAGATATTCCTTATTTTAAAGAATCATTTTCACCGCAACAGATTACCAGCGTTTAGACACGAAATTGTAATACCCATATTGCGAAAGGAAACATGGTCATGACTTTTTCATTTTCTGTTAAAAAGTTCAAAGGAGGTTTACCAATTATAACTTCAACTTCGTAATTCCCCATTTTAAATTCCCCATATTCCCCATTTTAAAGAATGTCTTTCACCGCAATAGATTACCAGCGTTTAGACATAAAAGTGTAATATCCATATTGTAAGATAAAACTTTAAAATTGGTCATGGCATTTTCTGTTTTTGATAGAAAGTTCAAAGTTTATACTAGAAAGTTTGCCAATTGTAATTTCGCCTATTATGACCCTACCTGAAATTGGGAAATCAACCACAATTTCTCACAAGAGATTTTTTTTTATTTTAAAGAAATGTCTTTTATCACAAAAGTTCAAAAAGAATTAAAGAAAAGGAAATTTCAGAATTGCAATATTTTTGGTGGAAGACAGTTTTAAAATCTTTCTTTTTATATAACCATTATTTTCTTGATCATGTGTTTCAGAAGTATAGCATTCATATTAATACATTAAATATCTATTTTTATGATATAGTATTTCAGGATAGCCCTGTATTTTCAATGTTCATTTCTGTGATACACCATGTAATTCTTATTATTCTTCAGTTGCATTCTAGTTATATTACAAAAATAGAAAAATTAAATCATATTTGAGGATACTTTAGCTTACTTACGATTCTTCATGAGACCATTAACTTATTTTTAAGCATTTATATAAATTTTATTTATCCACATTTTTATAATTTAATTATTTTTCTTCGCAATAAAATGGTTGTAATAAAAAGAAATGCAGACATTTAATGTATTTTCCTTTTAATATGAAAAATAAAATACTTTCTACAAATCAACCATGAACACATTTTATTTTTCATTTTCATTTGTAATGAAATTTTTTAAAAACTGAACTAAAATTTTATTATTTCTAGCTTTGAAAACCAATAAATTAATGAATTAAAAACTAAATTGAAATAAATGATGACATTATCTAGAAAACTCCACTAAAGTCTTCAAAACAGATGCATCTTTTATAAAAACACATTCAAGTAAACCCACTAGATATAAGGATTACAATTTAGTAATCTATGCGTATATCCTTAATCTTTTCGCTCACCTTGACCTTCCCTTCATAAAATGCCAGTAATCTACATTTACAATTAAAATTCGTTATTTCTACCTTTGAAAACCAAAAAATCAATGAATTAAAAATTAATTTGAAATAAATGATGACATTATCTAGAAAACTCCACAAAAGTTTAAAAAATTGGCGTATCTTTTTATAAAAGCACATTCAAGTAAACCTACTAAATATGAGGATCACAATTTGGTAATCTATGCGTATCTTTAATCTTTTCATTCACCTTGACCTTCTCTTCACAAAATGCCAGTAATCTACATTAACAATTAAAATTTCATTATTTCTAGATTTGAAAATCAATTAATTAATGAATTAAAAACTAAATTGAAATAAATGATGGTATTATCTAGGAAATTCCACAAAAGTTTTAAAAATTGGCGTATCTTTATAAAAGCACATTCAAGTAAACCTAATAAATATGAGGATCACAATTTTGTAATCTATGCTTATATCCTTAATCTTTTTGTTCACCTTGACCTTCCCTTCATAAAATGCCAGTAATCTGCATTTACAATTAAATGCAGATTATTTCGATGCCAATACTTAAATTAATTGGCCCTTAAGGTGTATTTCAATGAAACGCATCTTTATGATCCCTTAAACCAAGGAAAAATATTTGGGAGACGATATTTATTAAAATAAATTGCATCACCCAATCCATTGGAACGCGTTTTTAAACCAGTCACATAAGCACATCCCCATGAACTTTGCGTCATTAAAGCCATGTCTTCGCGTGTTTTGCGTCCGCGTGTTGTCTGACATGAACATCCTCCTCTGAAAACGCATCCCTCATGCCAATCCCCATTGCAAGGTCTGGGTCACAATAGGGGGGAAGGTCACACTTTGACCTTCCATCCTTGTCCTTGTATCATGAATGCTGTTTACATCCACTTTAGGGTGCGGGCCTTTGTTGTGTGTTTAAAATATTCAAAATAGATCTGACAAACTCGCTGTAAACGAAATTAATGGAGTTCCTGGTAGGATACCATTTTTTTGAAGACTAATTTTGTTTATAAACAGGGTCCGACTCAGCCTAATTGGGGCCCTGGGCAAAAACATCTGTGGGGCCCCTTTCGTATTTTTTTGTCTTTGTTGTTGTTATGCTACACACTCGCCATATTTGCTTGCACAGCCCCTTTTTACACGGGGGGGGGCACACTCACTCATCTCACAGATAGCACACAGAAGAACAACCATGCCCAAACCAGGACTCGAAACCGGGACTCCCAGAACACGAGGAAGACGCGCTACCTCTGTGCCAGAAAGCCGGCTTTTTGTCTTTTAAAATCAGTATTGAAAAAAGTTCATCAAAGTTGGAAGCATAAAATAAACTTTCTATTCGATTTGAGGCCCCCTCTTATATGGGGGTCCGGGGCAAGCACCCCGTATACCCCTGCCTTAGTCAGGCTCTGTATATAAAATCATGGGAAAGCGGAATGCGACTGTGGGTATCAAGACTAAAAGATTCAGGGACACTGAAATGATTTAAGAAAATATGTTGAAGACATATATACAAGAAAACAAAATATTATCTCTGTTATTACTGGTGATACTTTAACTATATCAATAATCTTTCCGCATAACGATGGGTACTTGTAATGTTTGTCTAAACTATTAGAATTAATAATGACCTAAGTTATTAGAAATACAAACACTTTATACATCGTTTCATTCGCTTATTCTGCTATTTCAGTTAGATATAAGGAATAGATTTACTACTATCTAGATGTTTTCGGCGGTTTGGTAGTTCGTCCATTACATTAATTCAATTACAAAAATTTTAGTTTAGACCATTTTCTCCAATTTTTCCGACAACATTCCTATTGTTTTCGTTTAACTGTAATCTAATGATTAATTCCTATTTTGGAAAACTCAAATAATCCTTTTCTCTAACTTTGAATCAAAAAATCAATAAGATGATGTCAAAGACTTGTGGAATGTGGAATTTAATAAATTGAAATAGGAGAAAGCTAAATTCAGTAAGCTATAGAATACTAGAGAACATAGTATTGTTGTTGTCGTGTATCGCTTTACAACGGATGGGGAGAGCTTCTCAAGGTATGCACCTTTGCGCACCTAGAGACAGAATTCCGAATTGTAGCTCACACATGTCACAAACCTTTTTTACTGGGCGGACTTCATTCATGCATTTATCCACAGATCGTAATTTAGACCTAGAACAGAGAACGATCACCTCTGACCCAGTACCCCCAGTGCTTTACTCACGACATGGAGGACTTAATGACCACGAGCAGATTTAACGAGCGACAGCCACACACACTCAGAGATTCTTCGGACGACGAGGTTCGAACTCGCTACCTAGTCCAATGCTCTACCAACCAGGCTATCTCGGCCCAGAGCACTTAGGATAAATTCTTCAAAAGAAACAGTCGGATATTTCTATGTCCTTTCAATACTGCGAGGGCTCGATGATTCTGAAATGGTAGTTCTAGATTAATATTGCTGTTGTAACTTATGGCACTTGCCATAATGTACAAGACCCTCGCTGATACTTCAGCTGATTTAAGCCGAAAGGAACGTCTCTTGTTTTTTCAGAAGCGCCAACTAGGGCCAAGAGTACGAGTTTAGCTACACTCTCACCACATTTGCTTGCACAGCCCCTTTTTACAGGGAGGGGGCACAGTCACACATCTCACAGAAAGCACACAGAAGAACATCCACGCTCGAACCGGGACTCGAACCCAGGACTCCCAGAACACTAGGAAGACATGCTACGTCTGGGCCAGAGAGCCGGCTAGATTAATGTATCCTATGCAATGTAATTTATTAGCAATATGAAGTTAAATTTTGGTGATTTAAGTCAATTTTTCAATTAAATTTGAATGAAACACAGATAAATAATTATTACATGATGCCAAACACTTGGATATTGTCGACTTGTTGAATTTTGAATTCAATAATCCTGATCAAAGAAAAGGTAAACTAAACAAGTTATGGATGTTCGAAAATATAGAATAAATTTTTTGATATAGTTCAGCATATATATAAACTTGCAGCGGCATATACAATTTGTGTCTGTTATGTATTATGATTCGGTGCTTTGAAGAAATATACAAGAAATGACGTTGCATCTGAAGTAACATATTGTATATTATATTACATTTTAATGATATTTTAACATGTTAATGCAACCAGGGACCTTTAAAAGGACATTTTGAAATTTGAAATTTTACAGGCATTAAGAGCAACACTAAAAGAGATGACACACACAAATTTAAAGCCTTATTTTAATTTATTTATGAGCTAGAGGTTAATATAATATAATATTAGCGATAAACAACGTTAATGAAAAATGTTCCAGGCGCTCAAAATTTGTTAGAGAGCGCTCCAATTTTTATTATTACATACTTACTGGAACAAAAATTGGCATTGATCTTGAAGTTTGAGCTGAAAATATCAAAATTAACCAACTTGAAACTACTGATTTTTTTAAAAGTTTAAGTACCTTTGAGTTATTACATTCGTTAATTTTGATATTTCGAACTAAAACTTCAAGATTAATCCCAGCTTTTGTTTCAAATGGATTAGGGAAAGTAATAATAAAAACTGGAGTGCTTTCGAATAAATTTGGAGCAACTGGAGTATTTTTCATAGATTTTATTTATCACTATTAAATATTTCATTAACCCCCTAACTCTTATATAAATTAATATAATGCTTGAACATTTTGTGCGTTATCTATAGTGTTAAGTATGACTTCCAGCTCATATGAGAATGATACTGAGGATATGGACCCCTGAGCACCCGAGGACAGAAGTCTGACTTCTAGCTCATACGAAAATGATACTGAGGATATGGACCCCTGAGCACCCAAGGGCAGAATTCTGATTTCTAGCTCATATGAGAAAGAAACTGAGGATATGGACCCCTGAGTACCCGAGGGTGAAAGTATGACTTCTAGCTCATTTAAGAATTCTACGCACACGTTCACTTACACAGCCCCTTTTTACAGGAAGGCACATTCACACATATCACAGATAGTACGCAGAACATCTCTGCCCTAACTGGGACTCGAACCCGGGACCTTCCAGATCACGAGGAAGACGCGTAGCCTCTGTGCCAGAAAGCAGGTAAAAATTTTATTTTCAGGTACTCTTAACTACATGTCAGGGATTAACAGCTGAAACGCTCTCAAAGAATCACACGGTAGAAATATTTAGTAGCTATAATACACCAGTACTAATCAAGACGTTCTCTGGTATAACTCCTTTGTTAAGGAATAAGCGAGATAGTTTTTCGGGAGACCACTTTAGCTGGTTCTTATATAATACATCCTTAATTTAAACCTTTTAAACTTCCTTAAAAGGCGAACAACAAATAAAGCCATCATAATTCGCGGAGCTTTTCACCGATCATGATATGATGGAATATTTAAAAGTTTGATGAGTTCCAAGTTCACGTAAGTCATGTTTGTCTAGGTCACGGGGAATATATTTAGGAAATATATTAAGCCATGATTAATGATAACTTTTTTTTCAGGTATTTTGTATCTACCTTCTTAAAATCTTGAGTTGTGAATGAGCGATGAGCAGTAGAACTTGGCTTGATGCCTTCTGTCGAAGGCCGTCAAAAAAATAATGATTCTTTTCAAGCCAGAATCGCTTCCCTGTATATTTTTTAATATTCAGAAGGTGGTCGGTTGTGTCCTTAGTTTAATGAATAAGAAATATTAAAAGGTGAACTAATGATTCATTGGTATGTTTATTTATTTGATGACCTGTCATTTTGATAAATGCCTGATATGCCCTGACATCGCTACTGTTTTAAGAAAACAAAAAATTCTGCCAATGAATGCGAAGTATCAGTGGATACATTCCCTTCTAAGGTTTATTGAAAATACAGTGGAATACATATTTTTAAATATTAAATTTAGTTAATGAACAATTAACTCTGCTTGTTTATTTAAACTGTGAACTGATGCAAATTATTTTGAGACTAATCTTATTATTCTTATCTCTACCAATGATAAAATTGATCAATCTTCACAAGTATCAAATAAATATATAAAAAAAGAGTTTAGTAAAAAAATTATCGAGATCTTTTTTAATGATTTTATAATGTAAAAACATGTTGTTTTTTTACTAGGAGATTTTTGGTGTCTCCTTTAAATTTGAAGGCAATAATATTCGTTTTTTCATTAGTAAATAACGAGTCACCCGACACATGATATTTGAAGATTGTTTTGACAGTATTGTTGAGTATTTAATTAAATTTACTATCAATTGCTTTTTGTTCGACGTTTCTATGAAATTACGTCATCTTCTAGTTTGTCTACGATTTCTTACTTTTAAATAATTAATCTCGCGATCAGAAGATTATCGTTTGGTTTTTTTTACATATTGAAGTAAAATTGCTATAAAAGAGTATCAGCTTAGTTTTTTATTATTCGTATGCATTTTTTTCCAGAATGAATTTAAATTTGAGAGTTTAAAAATATATTATTTGCTAATTTAAAAAATGCGTTTCATAATTTGTGCAAACTTAAATATAGCCATTCATTTCTGCTTGCATCTATGAATGGTTAATACTTTAACTTCCATCGTTATGGACCTATATAATTAGAATCCAACTAAAATCCGTTTCTTTTTTAAATTCAAAAACTGAGAACAATGAATTTTAATAATATATGACTTACTTTCGATTTAGCTTGGAGGGTTGAAAAAAATTCTTTTGCTTCCATTTAATTCTCAGTTCTTTTATTCAATCTACTTCATATAGTATTTTAAATAACCTTTAAATTAGCCCCTTAAGGTAAAGTGACGTGTATAACTCGTTATTGATATTTCATACTATATAGCACAATGAGGAGCATAACTCGTCATGCCACTGAATTATTAAGCAGTAACTATTCAGCAATAATTTATTATTGCTGCTGAATATAATAATAAATTTGGTTTAAAATATTTAGTGTAGTAGCACTTTTATTACTTTTGTTGATATCATAGATCACTATCACATAATTTTTGTTAGATTGTACCGCTAGAAAATATAGCCAAATTGTTGTTAGTGGATTTCATTCTTATAAACATTTAGTGAGAACTAAAGGAAAAACTGATAACTAAACCTTACTAAAGGAAAAACATGTTGTGAAATAATCCCCATATAAAATAAGAGTAGTGTAGACTATAAAGATTGAGATGTTTGGAGATATTCAGAAAAATCAGAGGGAAATAAGCATACATTTACCTGATACTGATACTGATACTGATAATGAAACTAAGAGGTACTGATGTTGAAGTAGTACCTAATAGTGAAATAGAAAATAACTAATACTGATAGAGAAATAGTAAATAACTGATACTGATAGTGAAATAATAATTAACTGATAGTGAAATAGTAAATAACTGATACTGATAGTGAAATAATAAATAACTGATAGTGAAATAGTAAATAGCTGGTACTGATAGTGAAATAGTAAATAACTGATACTAATAGTGAAATAGTAAATAACTGATACTGAAATAGTACCATGAAGATGAAAACGCGCTTATCGACTAATAAGTGATTTTAGTGAATAATGCTCTCGAGTCGTAGATGAAGAATGGATTTGATAATGTATCTGATAGAAAAATAACTTACGGGAGTGATTGGCTTAAACACGAAAACTAGAAACCAGCCCGAAATCATTAAAGATTTTTGAAGAAGTTTGAATAGAAACTTGCGAATTGCAATTATATCCATATAAATTATATAATTTTAATGATCAATGCATGAGAGTTATAAAATGAATTAAGTTTTCTTAGACAAAATTCAATGATCATTTCATTCAATTTTTCATTATTAAATCTTACTGAAAAGGATTAAAAGTTTGATTTTTTTTCAGTTTTGATTTTTAGCTCTTTTTTATATCACAAATAAACTGAAAAATTCTGTCTTATAAAAAATACACCAATCGACGAAATTCGTTTTTTTTTTAATTTACTACAAATGCAGTCATAACATAAAAAATAACGATTATTAGCATCAAATCATTCACAAGGGAATATCACGTCAATTAATGATGGGAAACCGATCGCCAAAACTTACGATATTAATTCAAATAAAGCAAAATAACCTCCAATCTTTACTGAATAACAAATCAAAAATTCTTTCAAAACACGTACATAAGTAGAACGTGCGACTATTCTTACTGGGAATTCTCATCTGGGAAATTCAGAAAAATCAACCAAGACATCCACGAATTCTGCGAACTAAACCTCTTGCATATTGCATAATTTTTCCGCTAATAATTACATTATTGCTTTGAACTTGATCCCACATATTCTGGAAAGAAATCGTTCGTCAATACGGTGATAGCAGCCCGACCCTGGACAATGCTACTTGACACAGAACGAGACTAGCTAAGTCCTTTTCCCAAGTTGCACAACATGTCGACCATGTTTGGAACATTAATATAGAAGAAAATCAGCTTCTTGCCGCCTCTATCCCAAGCTTTCAGCCTTCGGAAGGTCGTTTAGATAAAAAATAGTTTTTCCACCACCCCTTTCTTAACGTCCACCCTTTTGCGTCTGGTGCCAGGCACGATGTCCATCGGCGTCAGCCCTGGACAATAACAAAGTAGCTTTTTGTTGTTGTTGCTGTGCCACGTTTCGTTAGCGTTGTATTTAAAGTATTTTTCTTCATGATAGCATTAATTAAGTTTTCGTATGCACAGATTTGTATTTATGAATGCGTTGTATTTATTAACGGTTATTTTTAAGTCGTGAGCGTGAGATGAATTAGTAATTAATGAAGAAGCTGTATATTATAAATTAATTTATTACTCACGTGTGAAATCAACCGCGTGACTTTAGATGTAGAACAATAGACATCTGATTTTTTTTTGTGTGTAAGAAATACATAAATTTTTTTGAGGTGTTGACGACTGACTATGAACCTGTTATCCTCTTAATTGTATTAGGTTTACGAACTCTGTTTTCTTTAAATTCCACCCTGCGGCGAACAGTTCGTTTGCAGAATTATTTGTTTCTTTTAATTTGGTTGTAATTTTTTATGCATAAATTGATGTACATGACTCTTTCAATAAAGAAATAGTAAATGATAATTATGATGTGTCCGCTTTACAACGGAAAGGTTGCTTCTAAAGGTATGAACCCTGAGCACCCGAGTGCAGAAGTCTGACTCATATGAGAATGACACACGAACACGCACGCACGCACGCACACACACACGCACACACACACACACACAATAATTAATTAGTTAAAGTTTTAAAAAGATCTCTCCTAGTTCCATTTTTCCAACGTCGAAAATTTAATGTGGGTTGTGGAATTTGGCATCTGTAAGTCCCACATCCATCCAACAAAAAAAAATAATCTAAGTAGCTTTTTTCTTTTTGCATTTATTTAAGCATGCTCTACTGAAATCAATAATACTATATAATTGGGGCTAGTTAGGGAGTACTTGCTAGTCTATTTAAACAATATAATTTCCCCATGTCTGCATTGACTCATGGATCCGAATTATGATATCCAAACTCAGTTTGATACCAAGACTACATATCAAATTTTCTTTCTTTTAAATATTATTGCGTTTGAGATATCGATTACATTCTCACACTAATCGATATACTACTTGAAAGTTAAGGATCGGATAATAAAACCCTGACGATAAGTCTATCTCCTTCCTAAAATTCATTAACTATATATTAAACTTAATTCGCTTGTTTTATGGTAGCTTTGAATTATAAAATTCTATATAAAAAGAATCATAATCATCCTAAAATTCATTAACTATATATTAAACTTAATTCGCTTGTTTTATGGTAGCTTTGAATCATAAAATTCTATATAAAAAGAATCATAATTTATGTTAAAGGATTTCGCTCAAAATTGGATACAATTGGATCCGATCAAAATTGGATTGGATCTAAAATTCAATATGCAATTTTAGAAATAAGACCGCATACCGAATTTAGTATTCAGAGTAAAAACCACATGTTAAATTTAATTTTTTCATTTTTTTTTGTCTCACACGCATGAAGGAAACACACATCATTAAGGAAAGTTTGAAAGCGGAGCTTCTCGGGTAATTTTATGTCGAATATTTAGATATTTAACATACATTTTATTTTATTTCATCAGATGCTCAAAAATTATCATGTTAAAAAGTTAATTTCTGAAAATTTCTTGATTTTGTTTCTTACTGTACAAAAAATCAATTCAATCTTCCATTCCGCCTTTTTATTTATTTATTTTTATTTATTTATCCAACCTTTGGCGGATAAATAATACCAAAGAAATTTCAAAGATATATTACATAAGCAAACTATTAGTATTACTTAATCCTTTTTTCCCATTTTTCAGTGCTTCTCAAAGGATAAAATTATATTGCCATCAATTAATGCTGTGTATCCAAAGCGATCCACACTCAAATTTTGAAGTACTGGGTTCCTATAGGGAATCAAGTTATATAACAACTCTAAGAAAGAATTTTAAGCTTCCACATTGTTTTGACAGTTTTCTGTCGATTGTCCATGCTTTGAAATTATGCATGTCCATCACTGCTTTGATTTTTCGCCAGATACATAAGAAAATGATTATGACATGTTTTTAGTACTTCAAAATTATACTAAAATTATACTGTTCCTTATTTACGACTTTCCGTTTCCATTCCAAAGCTTTCCACCCTGAATAGAGATAAATGGTCCCTATAGTGAATAAATTTATATAACAACACCATGAAAGAATTTTAGATTTTCTCTTCTTTTTTTTACATTTTGCCATCAATATTCCATGCTTTCAAATTATGTATGTCCATCATTCGTTCGATTTTACAACAGACACATGAGAAAATATTTATAACTTGTTTTTCAGTACTTCTGGAACACTAAAATTATATTGTCCATTATTTGCAACTTTCGGATTCCATTCCAAAGTTTCTCACACTGAATAGAGTAGGGGTTCTCAAACTTTAAGATATTGAGACCCCCTTTTGAGACTAAGTTTTTGGTGAGCCCCCCTTCCAAAGTTTTAACTCTGGTTAAAGTTTAGACAGAGATTTCAAAAATTTTGCACTTACTCAAGAGTTCGTAGAGTATGTGTCGGGTATTGGCGCCACATCCCTTGACACTTCATCTTTCTCCTTACTAGTATCATCTCATCTCGAAAATTTGACTGAACCATTTACAGATTGATTACATAACAGTTACGGATATGGGTGAGGTTGTGTGGATAGTCAATCCATTCAGTACTCAAGGCGTAACAAAAACTGAGCTAAGTGCCCTTCATCATGATTAACTGATAGAGATTTCAAGCTAACAGTCAGCTAAAGTAACTTTTAACATAGCTTATGTCGACAAATTTTGGATACGTATTAAAAATGAATAGCCAGAACTGTCCACAACAGCATTAAAAATTTGATACCATTTTCTACACTTTACAACTGTGAACAAGAATTCTCCATAATGATAAATTTAAAAACAAAATCAAGAAATCGTTTGACACTGGAAAATGACATTGTTTTGTGTGTTACAAAGCTCATTCCAGACATTAAAAATTTGGTTAACTCCAAACAAGCTTATGTATCCCATTAACTAATAGAACACAAAACCCAACTTGTAAGTGTATTAAAGCTTTATGCGTAATCTTTTTTTCTTAGTAAAAATTACAGCAATAAATTAATTTTCTTTAAACTTTTCTTCCACGCCCAGTGACCCTCTTGGATACATCCCACGACCCACCTTTTGAGAGCCCCTGGAATAGAGGTATATGGTCTCTATAGTAAAGAAAGTTATAGAACAACACCAAGAAAGAATTTTAAACCTCCGCATCGTTTTGACAGTTTTTTGACAAAACAATATGAGAGCTACATACTCGGGAATTTTGCATGCCTTTCACTGATTAGATTTTACAACTGACCCGTAAGAAATGAAATCACACTCCCAGAAATGATTAAGACGTGTGATATCTCTCACCTCGAGTGAGTCAAATTCCCGCCACAATCGATGCAACACTCGGAATCTTTCTTGCTCAATTTCGCTCTCAACTTGCAAAACGAAATAGCAGAATGCTTACACGAACGGATTACAATAAAATTAGAATAAAAAAAGATATTTTAAAAAAGAAGCCAAGAAGGCGTAGCTGTTTTTCCGAAGCCAGGGTGTCCCGGAAGTTGGGTATGGTAAACTAAGACTGCAAGAACTTGGGATGCCTGTTGGTGCGGACAGAAGCGGGTCACTTCTCACCGGGAACTAAAACGTTCACTTTTTTCACTTCTGGCAAGGATTAGGCGATAATGAATTCCGGGCGATTGAAAAACGACAGCCAGAAGAAGAAGAAAAAAAATTAAATGGTAAAAAAAATAAAATAATTCACTTTGATGGTGATTCGATTATTCCATTTGGCTACTCAATTTTCATTATTATTATTATTTACTCATTTAATCTTTGAGGTAAATTCATTTGGAATCAGAAGGCTTATTTCACAAGCACCTGTTGATGGCCTATTTAACTACACGGCCATGCGGAGGGATCTGGAAAAACACATTTTCGTGTCGTGTGAAATTTTGTGCAATGTGGTTCGAAATTCGATTGCGAAAAGATATTTCCTTCCAATTTGTTCTTTCGCCTTTTTCTTCACAGCTCATAAACAAATAACTTTTTTTGGAATAATCGAGTGTTTAATTGTTTATTTGGGCTATATCTTCCTCACCTTGTCAAGGACGGCTGATTATTAAGTGTCGTTTAAATCTGTGACATGTATTAGAATGCGTACTGCCTGCCAGTGGTAGCTCTGACGCAGCTGACCTTTATACCGGATGCCCATCACTCAACTTTAGAGAATCTTGCTGCATACTTATGAGCTTCATCTACGCACAATTTTTTTTGTCACTGCATTCTTCAGCACAGTTGGGAAATTACAAAGTTATAATAGCGTGCATTTGTAGGCCAAAGCGTATTTTAAGGACACCGAGTACGCAGAAATGAGCCAAAATAGCTATTTTCCTTTTTTGATTTTAGTCTTCCATTAAATTTTCTAAATTTTTTTATGCTTATATTATTTTCACATTTATTTTTAGTTACATTTACGGCAATACAAATATAGTACATTGAACATTAATTTTTACAGTACATACTGTGCAGTAAAAGGGAACCTCATACCTATATACTATACAGTAAAAGGGAATCTTATACCGTATATACTGTACAGTAAAAGGGAACTTCAAACCGTATATACTGTACAGTAAAAAGGAACTTCAAACCCTACATACTAAGCAGTAAAAGTGAACCTCAAACCATATATACTTTAAAGTAAAAGGGATTCTCATACCCTATATATTGTACAGTAAAAGGGAGTATATATGCCGAGCAGTAAAAGAGAACCTGAAACCGTATATACTGTGCTGTAAAAGGGAACCTCATACTGTATATACTTTAAAGTAAAAGGGAATCTCATACCGTATATATTGTACAGTAAAAGGGAATCTCATACCGTATATATTGTACAGTAAAAGGGAACCTCAAACCGTATATACCGAGCAGTGAAAGGGAACCTCAAACCATATATACTGTACAGTAAAAGGGAACCTCGTACCGTACATATTGTGCTGTAAAAGGGAATCTCATACCGTATATACTATACAGGAAAAGGGAATCTCATACCGTATATACTGTACAGTAAAAGGGAATCTCATACCGTATATACTATACGGCAAAAGGGAACCTCATATCGTACATACTTTACAGTAAAAGGGAACCTTAAACCGTATATACTGAACAATAAAATCAAATTCATACCGTATACGCTGTACAGTAAAATGCATACAGTATATACTGTACAGAAAAAGGCAACATCATACAGTATATACTGTATAATAAAAGACAAATTCATACAGTATATACAGTACATTAAAATCAACTACATACCGTATATAATGTACAGTAAAATTCAACTTCATACCGCATATACAGTACAGTAAAATTCAACTTCATACAATATATATTATACAGTAAAATTCAACTTCATGCATTATATACAGTACAGTAAAATTCAACTTCATACCGTATATGCTGTACAGAAAAATTCAACTTCATACCGTATATGCTGTACAGAAAAATTCAACTTCATACCGTATATACTGTACAATAAAATGCAATTTCATACCGTGTATACTGTACAGTAAAAGGCAAGTTCAAACCGTTTATACTGTATAACAAAATTTAATTTTAAACACTACATATTATAAAATGAAAAGTAACTTGTTTCAATACAGTAAATGGAATATGGTAAAAGACAACTTGAAATACCTTTTCAACTTCATACAGTATACACAGTGCAATAAGATTTTATTGTATATACTGTACATTAAAATGCAATTTCATACCAGATATATTGTTCAGAAAAAGGCAATTTCATACCCTGTATACTGTACAGTACAAGGCAACCTCATACCGTTTATACTGTATAACAAAATTCAATTTTAATCATTATATATTATACAGTGAAAGATAACTTGATACAGTACAGTAAATGGAGTACGGTAAAAGACAACTTGAAAAATCTTTTTCCCTACTCGAAATTTTTCTTCATTTTCATGTTTTCAAAATCAAAACTCTTTCTTACAAATTTCGCATTCAAATTTTTTTTTGTATATGCTTATCGTTAGGTGCATGCTAAATTTGTGCATGTAATAAGTATTCAAAGATACAAATTATATAAATTAGATATAAAATTATATACTGCTAATTTTTCCCTATACATAACCGGGGAAAATGTAGGATAAAATTTAATATTAAATTTATCTAAATTATAGATCCAGATTTATATAATAGGACTCACTGCATATAAAGATACATATTCCAAGCAAAAGCATGTTTCTCGAAGAACGCGATAAAGAAATTAAATAGGTGAATTTTAAAAATAAATTTAAAAATATGAAGCCGGTTTAAATACTTTAAAGGGGATTTTATTTGAATGTTAAGTTTTAAGGATCACAGATATTTTCCTCATTTATATTTGGGATAAAAAATATGTTATAAGACTTAAATAATTAGCTTCCTGAACTACAATAATTCTGTCATCGAAAGCTCATTGCATATAAGCACCCTGAAAAAAATATTTTCCCTATCAAAATCTCATGGTATATAAGACCAGGGATAAATGATTTCCTTCTCTTACCTTCTGCTTTTGCGCTGCGCTGTGAGTGGAAATGCCTTGTTCGCGCCCCTTGTAAATAGATCTTGCTTTTCAGGGAGAAAATAAAGCAGACTTTAAAATTCATACTGTCTTCTGCCTGATTTCGGCTCCAACTCTGTCTCTGCTCATTTTCAAGTTAAAATTTTATTAATTTACTATTATAATATAAAAACAAATATATATTGTCAGAAAGTTACAAATAAATTCGTAAATTTTTGAGAATTACAGCAAACGATTTCTTAAATGTGCAATTTGAATTAACCAATCCCACGGCAATTTTAATCACAGCAGTACTCTATCCATTAATGCCAAATCTCATTTCCCTTTCGATGTGTAATTCTCGAAAATAGCACGACATATTGCAATCAAATCGAACTGATTGGACTGTAAATCAGATGCTTCCGGCTTCATCCTTATTAGAAACGATCGCTACCCTGATGTTATGTAGATCAGATCGCAGGTATCAGTTCTGATGGTTATTGGTAGTTATTTTCTCTCTTTATTGAGGAAGTCGTTTGATTTGCTTAAGCATTTTTTATACCTCATCAGAATTTAAGACGTCAATGTATCAATAATGCGAGATAACATAAAAGAAATATCTACAAGCAAAATGAAATTCAATATAGAATAATTAAAAATAAAATGATTAAAATAGAATAATTAAAAACAATTTAAAATAATTAAATCTTGTGTGTATTATTATTGCTTTGTTGAAAAAGGAGGAACTCTGCTTTTTTATGGCATTTGGCATGGACAAGCTAGCTGAGGTAGTCAGCGATATAAGCCTAATATGCTTGTATTATTTTTAGTAGCGCCAACTGGGCCTAAGAGTATGACTTTTGCTACCCACTCGTCACATTCGCTTGCTCAGCTAATTTTTACAGGGGAAGGGGCACAATAACACACCTTACAGGTAAAACAGAAGAATAACCCTGCCCGAACCGGGACATGAACTTGGGACACCCACATAATGGGAAAGAAGCGCTACCTCTATGCCAGGACGCCGGCAGGAAGAACTCTGATTATTATTATGATTATTGCTTATTTGATTTCATTTTCCCCTCCCGTTTCTATTAGAGAGCTTACAGAAAAAAATACAGTTAGCATTGTATGTGAATTGCTTAAAATTTAAACTAGACAATAATTTTAAACTTTAGATTAACACCAAGATATCTCCCAACTAAGAAGACCATTTCAATACCGAAAATAAAAATGCATATTTCCCCTTTTTTTATTAAATATATAAATGGCATTATTTCTCATTTTTAAAATTCCGAAGTAGCAATAATAATAACCAGTAAGAAAAGTATCTCCAAAACTTTCTCGCATAATCTCTCATAAATAAAGGTATACTAAAGCATTTTTGGCATGATATTGTCATACAATAATGTCGGTATACAAAACTTGTGAATTTAGCATTTTTACCGAATTAATCGAGAATATCCTTGCCATGAAGATACTAGTATCCGGAAATAGAATTTGGTGTTTTAGATACATTTTTAACAGGTGCTTTTTTGCCATAACTTCACGTAGAGTCATCTGAGAGACATGAAATTCAGAAATAAGAGACAGCATTTAGTAATTAAACGATAACGACAGCATAGGTACGAAAAAATGAATAAAATTCATATAATATGGAATCAAATAAAAAAACCTTATTGAGCTCATAGTATCGTTATACATGATTGTGTGTCTAAGAGGAAGAATAAAAAGATGTTCCTTATCATGCATATGCCCTCCCCTTAATACAATGGTTGCTTTGCACTGTCTTTCCATACTCAACATCTGATAGATCAAATTTTTGAGGTTAGGGTGTCCATTTATCATTCAGAATTTCGTGGATGCTTCCCGGAGGATGTAATCGCGCCTCAAGGCATCTCCCAAAAGCATCCCACACATGTTCTGTGGGATTTAAATTAGGATAGAATCTGACCAATCCATTTGAGTGTATCTTCACTGTCCAGTAACTACTGAACGTCAGCAGTCCAGTGTGGTCACCATTGTCATCCATAAAAAAGAAATAAGGTTGCAATAGCACCCCGGAACAGCATGTTTTGATTTCTCAAAATTTAAATTTTCAAGTTTCTTTTCGAATATTGATTGGTAAAATTCCCAAAATCTTATAGTGAATTTCTTAGAAATCGTCGGTGGCATCTCCTATTTTCGCTTTCCAAATGCGAAAAATGTTCTTTGTAGTGATAATCCTGACTAGAATTCTCGTATATATTTTCCTATTTGTTGCTAAGCAACCGTTTGGAAATTACTTATTTTCTCCAGTTGAATCTGAGCATGCGTAGTAAAGATCCTCATGTTCAAATTTTTTTTAACTCTGTTAATATTGCATGTTCATTTTCTTGCCATCCTCTTCTCAAACTCAACATATCATCAACACAAAGGTAAAATATATATGGCACTTGTCCTTCTGTTAGTAATTAGTGGCAAAAAAATAAATGCTATTATGGTATCTGTAATTGCTTTAAGAAAAATATGAAATCTTCTAAATCATACATTTTTTGTGTGTAGCTTTCAAAAAGATTTTAAAATGTACAATACTGTTATATTACCATGGATTAATTATTTGTGGGTACAAAGTTCAAGTAGTTTTTTTTATTCGACTGTCAGAATAAAAATCACTATAATAACTTCAAAACGTATATAATTTGGCACACAGATTAAGCATATAAATTGAACTACGAAATTAAAAAATAAAATGAAATCTGCTATGCATATTTCAATGTATCGGGTCAGAGCAACATTTCTTGAACGGCCAAGCACCACGTGCTCGTGCAAGTTAAATCATATTTTTATTCATTTTAATGGTTTCATTGAGTGAGTCACTTAAGTATTACAAACGATCCATACAAACTTTGTCTCGCATTGATTGTTTAAAAAAAATAACCCATTTCTTATTTATTTCATTTCATATAATCCCGCGCTCAAAATGACATTTTTCTAGGTTTTATTTGCTGTAGTCCTTAACTTATTTTTTTTAAATCAGAGCTTTTGTAAATGCGATAGCAACGCATTATTAAAAACTGAATTTTTTGAGATACTCGTGCAGGTAATAGAATTTTTATTTTTCGCCTACGGATTTTTGTTGCCGCCAAAAACCTCATTCCTCATATCAGAACATCATGTTCTGAGATGATAAAAAATTTATTTTCATGGATATTACGAGTAGAGGATTTTTTTAAAAAAAACTATTAACAATAAACTTTGTAGCTAAATAAAATTTTACGAAGAAATACAAAAATCATGACTGAAAAAAGGATTCAAATCTTGGATGTCCGAAGGTCAACAAACCGTTCCAAAATAAAAATTTAACCTACAAGTTTTTTTTTCGGCCATTCCATCCGTCATTTCGTTAAAAAATTGGAAAACACCCCTTACCAAATAAAATTTGTGTGGGAAAATAAATCACCTTGAGAACAAAAACAAAACTCGCTCACTTGATTGGGGTATACATAAATGGAAAATAAAAGAAAACAAAACAGTTTTTGGAATTCTACATAACATTCGAATCTCTCAGAGTTGAAAGCAAGATCGTAATCTTTTGCTCTGAATCCAGCCCTGCATTGTTCTCCAATACTTCTCATTGCAAGACACGATTCCATCCCCGCACAGAGGCCTCATCGTGTTTCACTTTTACATCTTCAAGGTGAAATAGAACATCAGCAAAATGCTCTCACCTACATCCGACTTAATGACCACCCTCCAGACTGTGCCTTTCATTTTCGTTGCCCACCATTTCGCTGACCTGGAACAAAATCGCTTCCTTATACATCATCCCCAAATTCATTAAAAGCACCTCCGTCATAAATACCTGGCGCCCCTCGGGACAATGGATTTGAATTGCATTAAACAACGCTTTAACACACCGATCTGGACCTAGTCGACTTATCGCCAGGGGTGTCGCCTTTGGACTCATCTGTTCTTCTTTCTTACTGCTTTTTATGTCCTATGTTGTGGTCGTGATTCAGGTATTATGGAAGATGGTCGCAGTTTGAATTGGTGTTACTGGGTATGAGTTGTATTGGTATTCTTCGGAGCTACTGAGTTTGGAGTTATTATAAATGGAAATTTTAACGACGGTTTGGCAACGGTGAGGAATAGGGTATGACGTGAATTTAAAAGCCGCTTCCATTGTTGTTAAGAATAAAGTTTTAGAATGGTGTTTTTGTGCTTCAGAGAAAGAGTGCCGTTTTAATTTTAGTAATTTTTTTTCTTCTTCTTCCAGAAAATGAGAATGAATGAAGTTCTCGAACAACTTCGTCGTTTTAAGGAAACAACCTACTTGCGGCGTTTCGTGATAAGAATGTTCTTTAAGTTGAAAGTATTTTGCAACACCCCGATGCATCAAAATATTCACCATGTAAATTATGACCAAAAGCTAAAGATAATCGTACCGCCAAACTCGTATCATTTTTCACTCTCCAAATTATTCCGCTAGACTGATAAGTATTTTAATTTTGTATCTCTAGTGTTATTATTCTACTAAATCTCGCACGAGTTCGACGATTTTTAGTATAATGAACCTGAATATAACAGGTAATTAAGAAATGCAGTAATACCTCTGCTATTCCTATTTATATGAAGTCGAAGTTAAAGATTTTTTGATTCACCCAATCTCACCCCGAATATTTTATAAATTGGAATATAACGCAATTGAAAAACTCAGAAATTAAACTAATTACCGAAATAATAAAGCACCACAATCTATAAATGTGTTTCCTCAGAGTAAACTGCATAGCAATAGCAACGAAATATTTAACTTTTGAAATCAATTTAGCATTTTTTTTCAATATATCATGTCATCGCTAGAGATAATAAATAAATATGAAACAGAGCTAACACGAGATTTACAAATCTATTGTGAAAATATTTTCTATTTAAGATAATTGACTATGATCGGAATAAATGTTTTGAAAAATGTTCTAAAATAATAATATTTTTGATTATTTATACAAAAAAAATCGAACAAAAAACATCTATTAAACTAAAATACACAAGTTAAGCAACATAATTTTAAAAATTTTGAACCGGTCCTTTTTTGTTGAAGTGGTACATAAAACAAAAATCTTCTAACTTAAGAGTTTTATCAAATGATTTGCTGATGGCTGACTAAGGTTCTTTAAAATGAGTTCTTTCAATTTTCACTTAAGCAATTTGAAATCTTACAGGCATTAAGAATAACATTACAGGAGATGACACACAAAATTTTAAAGCACTATATTAATTCATTTATGAGTTAGGGGGGTTAATATAATATAGTATTAGCGATAAATAACGTTAATGAAAAATGTTCCAGACTCTCCAAATTTATTTGAAAGCACTCTAATTTTTATTATTACTTACTCCAACCTTTTTGAAACAAAAGTTGAAATTAATCTTCATGTTTGAGTACAAAATATCAAAATTAATCAAAGTAATAACTTAAAACTACTGATTTTTTTTAAACGTTTAAGTAGTTTTAAGTTATTACATTGGTTAATTTTGGTATTGAAGACATGAAATAATATCTCCAAATGCACTGGTAACAAAAAAAAGCTTTACGAATGCAACTGGGTAAACATTTTCCGGTACTTACGTATTAGACCGTCAACGCCAACAGTCACCAACATTTTAGTAACTCATTGGCGATGGACTCGAATTTGGAGATAAACCGTCGACGTAACGAAGCCAATGAAATGGAGGGAGACAGTTGAGGTTTGAACAGTTTTTAAAATAATTGCAGTTTAGCAACTCATTGGAGACATCTTCAAATTTGGTAATAAAGATCGACAGTCTATACGTAAGTACCCAAAATACTTGTCTTGACATGTTCTACCTGAATCTGCAAAAACTAAACACTGCATACATTGTCGGATACCCTGTATATTAAAGAAGTATCAGTACATTTCTCGGATATCCTACACTTTCCATTGAAATTCAAGTATATTACAGATGTTATAATTAATCAAGTTTATGTTAAAGACAAATAATAAAAATAAAAATAAAGATGTAAAAGTCGTTACCAATCCTTCAACTTTTATTAAAAAATACAAAATCCGTATTTTTTTAAATAGTGGTGGTCTTTTTGCCATAATTGATGGTTTAGCCAGTCATTGGCGACAAATTCAAATTTGGCGATAAAGATCGATGGTCTAATACTTAAGTACCTATTTTCCAGTTGAAACTCTTTACCATAACAAAACCACTACCCTTTTTCAGATTTTCTTTATGGCGAGTGACAGTAAGACATATTTTGGGGGAAATAGAATTCTCTCATCATAGTAATAATCCATCGAAATTCTCATTTATCAATTGAGTTCATACAAGCATAACATCTTCCAAATAATTTCACCATAAAACCTCCCGATTACACAGAAAACTGAACTAACTCGAGCTTTACGAATTGAACAGCAAAAACATCTTCCATCTATTTAGCATGACTATAAACGCTATGTATGCCATACTTTCTGGACGGGGAGTGAAAGTGAGAAAAATTTCTTCAGCACCGAATCCAACCATGTATGCGATATGAGCTGCCTGATCCCGTTGCACTCTATGCTCCAATGACCACCTGTGAAGATCTCTTCCAAAGATTGTAACCCATTACAACAGCCTGAATAATGATATTCTCAACAACTACTTATTGTCTTTCGGGAATAAGTGGTAAATACCGCAATATTTGCAGTCAGCGCAACCTTACGCTAATTGCTCTTTAGCAATCAAAGTATCTTTTGATAACCCTTTGACTATGCAAGTGCCCTCCAACGCAAAGGCAAGGTCATGTTTTCATCGTCTCGTTAACTTCGGGAATCTGGGACGATGGTCAAGTTGAGTTATTCGCCACAATAAGCGTTGCTTAACGGCTTTGAAAACTTTTAATTGATAGTTAATTAAATAAGCGGAATGTTACTTAATGTATGAATGAATGCAAAGTAGCAGTGAAAGGAATGGTTAAAAAATAGCGGTTGAGTTGAGATAATTAAATGAAAGGGTTGGTTATGCTAATATTTTTTTAGAAAGGCCGTTATTTTTTTTTATTTCAAACATATGAAGCTATTGAAATGAGATTTTTTATGCATTATTCTCATGTCAGAACATGATGTTGTTTTAGGGATGAGGTTTCTGGCGTTAACAAAAATCCGTAGGTGAAAACTAAAAATTTTTATTATCTGCAAGAGTAACTAAAAAAAATCAGCTTATAATAACACGTCGCTATTGCATTTACAGAAGCTCAGATTAAAAAAATAATAAGTTAATGACTACAGCCGATAACACCTAGAAAAATATCATTTTGAGCGCGTGATTATATGAAACGAAATAAATAGGAAATGTGATATTTTTTAAAACAATAAAGTGCAAGAAAAGTTTTTTTGGATCGTTTGAAACGCTAAAGTGACTCATTCCATGAAACGATTAAAATGAATAAGAATATAATTTCACTCGCACGAGCACGTGGGGCTTGGCCGTTCGAAAAATGATGTTCCGACAAGATACATTGAAATATGCATAACAGATTTCATTTTAATCTTTTTTAAAATTATTTTCATGGTTTGCTCTAATGCCTGCACAAGTATTCTTCAAAAATCAACAAAACGATGTAAAGTAGATGAAAAAAATTCCTACTACCTGACAACATAAATTGTTCATGAAAGAAAGAGTTTAAATTAGAGCTTGAAAATAATTTTCCACCCCCCTCCCCACCTAATTTCTCAAAATACTTTACATACAAAGTTATTCATCCTAGTGAGGTGCCTGTTTGGTTAATGGGATTTATTTTTCTACCTTCAATATTAAGAAAAATGTAGTGAAATTAAAATTTCAGCCCTCCCATCACCATTTCCAACCTCTTTGCGCTAGAGTTGGCCATTTACCCACATGTCCAAGTAATTTACACCCAATATAACAACATATTCCATTCAATTAAAATTCAAATAAACTTATTCGAGCTATCCCGCTCACATGATAACACGGACAAAGCATTTGTTTCTTATCTCCCTTGGATTGAACTCCAATTCAAATCAAGTCAAAGAGATCGGGGAAAAAAGCGTTGTTTACTGCACCCCTCCTTCCCCGATGGAGGGAGCATCCGAAAGCAGAAGTCAAACTTTATCTCATATAAGATGATGCCACACACTCACTTGCATAACCCCTTTTCACAAGTGGATTCTTTCAAACGCCCCACAGATAAAACTAAAGGAACGCATGCAAGGAAGAACGATCATACCCTAACCAGGACTCGGACCTTGGTTGTAGTTGTTAATTATGGTACTTTGTAAACCCGCCTACAAACTGAAGGCAGAAGTCTGACTTAAAGGTCATACGAAGGCATTCGTTTGCACACACATTCGTTTGCACATCCCCTTTTTATGGGGGGAGTGTCTTTTACACACCTCACTGATAGAACACAAGGAAGAAAGCCATGTCCGAACCAGGAGTTGAACCTTGGACACCTAAATAACAGAGAAGAAACCATGTCCGAACCAGAACTCAAACCTTGGACAGATAGATCACATGAAAGGAAACTGGGTCCTAACCAGGACTCGTATCCAGGATGCTCAGATCACGGGGAAGACACGCTCCCCATGTCTAAGATTCCAGTTGAGCAAAGCATTATAAGCAAATTTTGAATAAACTTTTGAACGAAAATCGTTTTGGGTTTTAGAGGTTATCATCAGCGAAGAACAGCAGATATTTCCCCTAAGTCTTGTCACGAGAACCATTGTAATTTGTAGTCTTCCTATAAAAATTTACTTTAAAATACGATATGACGTTTTCTTATACATACAAAATCAATCCTAGCTATTGTTACTAGCGGGCGAACTGCTCCGAAGTAGAAAAAATTGGCGATGCTTCACTAGGAGTTTCGCGCCAGCCGAGCTGATTTGGTGAGGGAAATATTCTGGTAGCTCTAAGACAGTTCTGGGTACGCCGCGTTGCTTCGCGTGACGCTCGCTCAGCTATATAAAGGAAGGGTTGCCGTAAGATGGAGGTGGAGTGAGTGAGTTAAATGAGAGTTTTTCTCCGCTAGGAAGAGAAGCGTCTCTCTGGACTAGTGAGCTGTGTTTACGTTTGCTGTTAATGTTGTGTTATTGAGCTCGCTGTGATTTACTGTTTGTTGTGCTATACAATAACTGTTTTGAAGTCTGTGTTTATTGTGCGTAAGACTTGCATTTACGCTGTAAGTGACTGTTGACTGCTGGATTGATTTTATCTGAAGTTTTCCTTTATCAAGTCATCCTGTAAATAACTGTAAATAAATTTGTTTGTGCTGTCCTTAAGTAAAGTCCATTCAATCCGAACCCTCTACGCTAAAAACGTAACACTATATGTAAGTTGTCCTTTCAAACGAATTTAAATTATAGCATTTAATGAGTTTTATTAGAGAATAACTAACACCAATTTGCGTGATAACCATTTTTCATATAAAGGATGATCCACCAGAGATAAGTCTAAAACTTAATAACACCACATAAAAATTAATAAAACCTTGTATTTCATAGTATTTTGCAGTATTTATTTGCATATATTACTGAGTTTTCCTCATTTAACTATTTTTTCACCATATTAAATAAAAATTAATTCTTAAAAAGTAATTTTCATGAACTTACTCGCCTTACACTGAATTGAAAAATACTAAGTACTTACGTATTATACCGTCTTCGCCAACGATCGCCAACAGTTTAGTAACTCATTGGCGATGGATTTAAATTTGGCGATACAGATCAATGGATTACACCATTGCCAGATTGCCATAATTGGCGGTTTAGCAACTCAATGGCGACGACTTCAAATTTAGCGATAAAGTTGGACCGTCTAATACGAAAGTACAAACTACTATTTTAAAAGATATATAAAATATAAACATAACTCTAATCATGAAAAATGATTAAATGAGCGAAAACAATCTGGAAAAGTTTGTCATGGGAATTGTGATGAGGTTTATATTTTTATAAAGAAAAACTTATAACCGTTTATGAACTTATCCAGGTGCCTTGAGATTTCATAGTTATGTATGCTACAAATGAAAATGAAAGTATGTATGGGTTCTTCAGAAGAGATCATTTGATCTAAATCTCCAAACTGCACAGATTTATTTTGGCAATTGGGGATATAGGCAGTTGGGGATTTGGGACCCTATAAAAAATCTACATACAAGAAACATATTCAAATCAAATATACATTGAAAAGTAAAAATATGCAATAAAAAAGCCTTTTTTTGAAATTTTAATTAAAAAAATTAAACGAGATTTTAGTGTCTTTCCGCGATAACTTTCAAAACTATTATTGCACAAAACTGCTTTTTGCAATATTTTGAAACATTTTGGAAAGATATCTTTTTAATGACATCACTTACCTTATTCTGCAAAATTTTCCTTAATTTCGAAAACTTTTTTTCCAAATGTTCAACAATAGATTTTGTCGTTTAGCAGAAATTAAAATCGTTTTCATTGTTCCGACGAGCGTAAAAATGTGCAGTTTCTACCATTGTTGAAAGCAAAGGAAGGCGTATTGATTGTTGGCGGATATCTGTAAAGGAACAAGGTAACTCTGCAATTTATATGAGAAATAGAAAAGTGAAATTAAAACATTGAGAAAGGTAGACAATATTAAATTTATAACTGTCTGAATAATCTAATACAATAATGTCGTGGCAATTGACTCTATGAGATGGGTTCATACACATGATTCATGACAAGTAAGAATACTATTGTAGCATGGTTTTGATGTCTGTCACAATATACTGCTTAAAAATATTTTTTTCAATTAACAAAAAACATTAATTTATGTATAAGAAATTTAATTGATGGAAAGCACGATGAATATTCACCGTGCAACAGCTGATCGCCAAAGAAGGTTATGAAATAAAACTTGGCGAAATCGGACTTGAGAGATGAAGCTTTCTGGTTGAGGCAGATAAACTGTTTTGTGGTTTCCATCCTCATAAACAACGTACAACGAGGTAGTATTTCTGAAATTTTTGTCTAAACTGAGTAGCGGTGGCACATAAATAATCATTCCTAAAATATTTAAGTCTAATAAACTTTCGTATGAAATAAAAAGTGACGAAATAGTATTGGTTGTTGAAAATAGGGATGCTGGTTCTTTTTTTTTCATTAATTTTTTAAAATATAGATAAATAAACTAAATAATATGTAATTAATTACTAAGTTGCATTTTTTAAATTCATATGTTATCTTCCTAAAAATGAAATGAAATTTTAGTATTATCAAACCTGTAAAAAAATTTAAAATATGTCTTGACCTTAACTTCTAAATTTATTAACTTCTAAGTTATTACAGGAAATGCATCATCATCATCAGTCATAATAATAATTTAAATAACGATCTTAAACGTCTATTATATTTTTAAAAGCATTACATATTAAAAACAGATTTTTTATAGTGGCTTTTTGAGGTTTAGTTTAGTCTAGTTAAGTTATATTAACGCCCCGTTTTAAAGCATCACTAGGCTATTTTAGGAAGGACCACGTAATTTTGAAACGTGGTCAGACGATGAGGATGATATTTGAGCTGGCATCCTCTCTGATTTAACGTACAACAGGCCCCCTTACACGGCGTTTCTTCGGTGGAATCGGGTCTCGAACCGGAGCCCCTACACTATACACTATGGATGTTAAATTTGAGTGCCAAATTTTACCCATATAGCTTTCTTCGTTTTATAATTATCGTATTAACTTATTAACAGCCGGGCAGATAGATTTTCTATGAACAGATTTAAATCAAAATTTAGTTGAAATCTAGAAAATTTGTATTAAGACGGATGTTAAACTTCATCCATCTAGCTCAAAACGTTTTAGAGTTATCTTATGACAGACAGATGAACATTTTCCAAAAAAAATGTGATGTTCAAACTCAGTATGATCTAAATCGTGGAGATTCGTCAAAATCTGTGCACGAATTTTTTGAAGATTATACTATTTTTTTCTGTAGAGAAATATGTATATAATTTCATAATATGAATATAATGTATCATATATGTACAAGAGAAAGTGAAAATTTAGCTTTTTAAGCCAAGAGATTTGTGTATGAAATTCTTTTTATATTACATATAAGGAAATATTTTCTGATAGAGAGCTAAAAAGCAAAAACTTGTTTGAGTTTAAAAAACAGTTTAATAAATTTTTGGTCTTAGAAAAACCGTAAGTATTCAAGACGAATTTTATCATGAAGATTCCATGGGCCAAATTTTATCAGGATTAGAAAAAAATTGTTTTGAAGAGATATTAGCAAGCATCCATCTTAACCACTTCGCATACAATGACGTGTCTGACACTAGCATTGGATTGCTGAATTTTTATTTTCAAGTCTGCAACTAAGCCACAGAATTAAGTATTTAAAAACGAAAAAAATCAATATGTAACGATTTGGTATTCCAAATGCTCCATATGTTATTTTAAAAAATCAAATTAACAATAAATTACCAAAATAGGATGAGTTATCTGATTAGAAAGTTAAATAAATTCGTATGTCAAGTGGTTAATGTTGTTTGATATAAGCATTCATCTTAATGTTGTTTGATATAAACATTCATCTTAATGTTGTTTATAAGCATTCATCTTAATGTTGTTTGATATAAACATTCATATTAATGTTTTTTGATATAAGCATTCATTTTAATGTTTGATATAAGCATTCATCTTAATGTTTGATATAAGCATTCATCTTAATATTGTTTGATTCTAAAGCATTCATCTTAATGTTGTTTGTTATAAGCATTCGTCTTAATGCTGTTTGATTATAAGTATTCATCTTAATGTTATTTGATATAAGCATTCTTCTGAATGTTGTTTGATATAAGCATTTATATTAATGTTGTTTGATATAAATATTCATCTGAATGTTGTTTGATTATAAGCATTCATCTGAACATTGTTTGGTCATAAGCATTCATCTGAATGTTATTTGATATAAGTATTTATATCAATGTTGTTTGATACAAGCATTCAATTAAATATTGTTTGATATAAGTATTCAGCTGAATTTTGTTTGATTATAAGTATTCAGAAGAATGTTGTTTGATTATAAGCCTTCATCTGAATGTTGTTTGGTTATAAGCCTTCATCTGAATGTTGTTTGATACAAGCATTCATCTGAATGTTGTTTGATACAAGCATTCATCCGAATGTTGTTTGATATAAGCATTCATCTGAATGTTGTTTGATACAAGCATTCATCTTAATGTTGTTTGATATAAGCATTCATCTAAATATAGTTTAATATTTGCTTTTATCTTTCAATGTATTGTTGACCATGTCCAAGTATGTAAATTTAAATTCTTGGGCAAATACATCATAAAAGCCTTCGAAATGTTCTTTTTTCAGACTCTTTTATCACATTACAAATGACAAATTCGTTCTCTTTTGTTATGTGACTTTTATAATGGTGCCAAAACAGTCCACAAAATACTCTTTCAATAAAAATGCTATAGAGTACAAAACACTTTTAAAACATTTAATTTTCATTACCCCTCATGACAAAACAAACCTCCACCCGCACACAACAGGTTCCTGTTTCGGATCCATCCAGCGAAACAAGCCTCATCTCCGCTGACCTATTGTTCCTGAAAACCGTTCTTTGTGCTTTTCTAAGATAAATCGACAATGGAAAACGTTTTTGCAATGTTTACGCAGTTAGGAAGTTGCATACAATGGACGAACACAAAATGAACAAAAATGCCTTTCAGAGAGAGTGAGGTATTATTGTAATAAAAACTATGATCAATGGTCAGTAGAGGCTGGATTTTCCTTGACCGTTTTTTTACTCATTTCATTTATAATTTTCTGTATTTATTAGTTTCTTAAAGATTCCACATTTTTTTATATTCTTTCTTTATTTTTTTTACATTACAATTTCCCGTTTTCTCAAAGAGTACGTGACTTCGTTTAGTATTTCCGTGTACGAGAGCTTGTATCTTTGTTGTTTGAGAAATGCATCCAAAATATTTTTGGCCTTCGAGATGACTAACAAAATTTAGCGATGGAAATATATACATCTTTTGCATCATACAATAGGATTGTTGGAATAAATTTGTTTGCAAAAGAGCCGACGACAGTCGATTAGAGTAGCAAATTCGTACTCAGAGTCGTCTGTTCAAAGTTCTTTCGGTACGGCTGTTTTGAAATCATTGTCTGGAATGAAATATTTTACTTCGAAATTTAACTTTATTATGTATTTTTTGTTTCCAAATGAATCAAAGGATATTTGTTCTAACAAAAAGTAGATAATACATTGACAGCATATTGATATAATTATTTTTTCATGTTTCTTTCTTTTTTTATCATTCAGAACATGATGTTATTTTTAGGATTAAGGTTTTGGCTTCAAAAAAATCAGCTTTTAGTTACGTGTTGCCATCGTATTTACAAAAGTTCTGATTAAAAAAATAAGTTAATGACTACAGCGAATAAAACCTAGAAAAATGTCATTTTGAGCACGCGATTATACGAAATGAAATAAATAGGAAATGTGATATTTTATAAAACAATAAATGTAAGACAAAGTTTTTTTTGGATCGTTTGCAATACTAAAGTGACTCATTCAACGAAACCATTAAAATGAATAAAAATATAGTTTAACTTGCACGAGCACGTGGTGCTTGGCCGTTCAAGAAATGATGTTCTGACATGATATATTGAAATATGCATAGCAGATTTCATTTTAATCTTTTTTTTTTCTTTTTTTGTGTGAATAAAATTGCATATTATAAAATATATTTTTTAATAAAGAGTGTTTCAAAAATAATGTAAGATTTGAATTTTTCCTTATTCAAGCAATAAAATGTTGGTAATTCTATTTAAAAATAAATTTGACTACTGATAGTTTAGGGTTAGTAAAAATGGAATTATACACGAACGGACAACGCGTTTGCATTGTTGAACAATATTTAAAACATAATGAAAATCTACCTACAACAGTTCGAAAATTTAAAAACTGGTTCCTTAGATCTTGTGGTTTTAATACTATTGGATTTCTTTTTATAGGGTTATTTGAAGCCAAATGTCTGCGCCAACAAGATCACAAACACACGCGCATTGAAGGATGAAATTCAATACAGCATCAACGAAATTCTGTCACACTTATGCAAAATGGTTTGGAAAAATTTCGAACAAAAAAGAGAGTATGTGCCATCAAATTCACGGGGACTCTTTGCTCTGTGTTTTATCCCATACTTAAACATATTTTATGTACTCTACAATTCAATAAATTTATTACATTTTAAAGAGAAAAAACTTTCTTATTTTTTTATTTCAGATCTTTGCGTTAGGACATTTTTCAATCACGTAACGCTACAATTTTACTAACCCTGAACGTTTAGCTGTCAGAAGGTTTTATAAATAGGTTTCTCAATACTTTACTGCAGAAAAGGATAACTTTGCTTTATTTTGGGACACGCTTCAATAGCCTCTGGAGGTTATCTATCTCACCAAGCATATTGGTTTTATTTAATTTTTTATTAATTAGCCGGCGTCTTGGCATAGGGGTAACGCGTCTTCCCCGTCATCTGGGCGTCCCGGGTTTGAGTCCCAGTTCGGGCATGGTTGCTCTTCTCCTGTGTTCTATTTGTGAGGTGTATGAATGTACCCCCCCCCTACAAAATCGTTATCTTGGCCTTAGTTGCTCAATTAGAGATGCTCAATTGGCTTAAGTCGCTGATAGGTCTGTCAGAAGACTTCAAAAGTGCCATAAAAAACAACAAATACAATTTTATAATAAATCGTTTTGATATAACTTTATGGCTTTGATCCCGGTAAATGATCAAGTTATAATCCTAGTATACGGTACCCCTTGATTTGGCGAATTTATACCGAGAAGCCGTGACGTCATTTCTGCCACTGACGCTCGCTCGCTGGCTGGCTGGTTGCTTAAGCTATGGTTTCTCTCTCTCTCTCTGTGTGTGTGTTTTGATTGCGTTGATGCAATCATAAAAATATCGGCGACATTTGTAAATTCGCCGTTTTTGCCTTGGCGACATATTTTAAAATGGCGCCAAAGGGGTACATTATACTAGTATTACCATGATCAACTATTAAAGTCGCGTTATTTTAATTTTCTAGCCTATACTTTATTTTAAGTGTTGATGAAGATCAATCCCATAACAACATAATGCTATTAAAAACGTAAACACCGGACTCATTTATTTTCTTCAATTCGTTGTATTATAATTTCACTTTCTTTTATTCGTTTTGTAAACTACATAGAAAATAATAGAATTTTTTCCTTATCTTGCAACAATAGAAGAAAATCACGCGATAACATACTTGAAGGAACAATGAAGATAGTTTGAATTTCAGGCCAATAATGTAATTTATTGCTTAAAATTTATCGAAAGAATACTTTTCAAAAAATTGCCAAAATTTAGAAGAAAATAATTGCAAGACAATTAGGTTGTTATCATTAAAAATATATATATTTTGAAATTTTGAAATGACGCAACATTTATAATCTTGAAATCATATTTTGGAAATTTGTAGAGGAAATATGCAAAAATTTACTTTAATTTTTAATTAATAAGACTTCTAACAATAATTTTAAAAATCACTCTGAGTGGCACATCTCCAAGATATGTCACATTGTCATGCATTTCTGTTAATAATAAGACATTTTAAAAACATCCATCAACAAAAGTAAATCTAAATTGTTAAAAATTCCATGAATTGGAACATAGATGCTAAGATCTTTTTCATTGTTTATTAAAAGCTACATTATTAATTTCTGAAATTTTAATTTTCAGGAACAGAAAGATGTATATATAAATGATGTGAATAAAAAAAATTAAAATGTTTAAGATTTTAAAAATCAATACTGAATTTGTCCATGTTTTTATAAGATGTAGATCAGCAAAATAGATCGGCATAATGTAAATAACATTGGAGTAATTTTAGTAATATTTCAAATATTAACAAGTTTAGTTTAAAGATGCCAATCAAATTTGGGGAATTACATCTAATCAAAAAAATGTCATATCATTTTACCGATTTCCCAATATTTTAAATTATACTTGAGCAAAAATAATAGAACCTTTTGAATGATCAGCAGTACTTTGAATTAGTGATATTAATTGGTAACAAAAAATCAAGATATTTTTGTAATAAGGAAACCTTTCTCCAGACATTAACCCATTCGCTGCCAACCACGAATATACTCGTGGTTGGCAGGGTTTTACCCATTGCCAGCACGAATATACTCGTAATACTTTCAATAGATTACAACGAACAACTTTAGATACTTGCAAACTTTTTATGGCCACAAACATAAACATACAAGTGTAAAAACTTGAAAAGAGTTACCAATAAATTGTTTTTATAAAAATTCTACTTTATTTAACCCATTAACTGCCAAGCCTAAATTGTATGAGGTTATTCCCATTGCCAACCACGAGTATACTCGTGTTTGATTTTTAAACATATAAATGATTATTTATGACAAAATATGTCTATTCATTTTGAAATAATAAAACTTAGATAAACAATAACATTCAAAACAGAAGTGGCAATGGGAATAACCTCATACAATCTAGGCTTGGCAGCGAATGGGTTAAAACTCTTTGCGTTCATTTTGACTGGATCTACACAGGGATGTGTGTTATAAATTTCGTGTTAAAATTCTTATTATAGCAAAAATTTTCTATCGTTTTTCCTATTTTTTTTAGAATTTCTTGCTTTTGCGGTTTCTTGTTAAATACATTATGCCCCACTGCAAAATTCAATAATAAGTAAAAGCGTGTAATTATAATTATTTAACCTTTATTTGTTTTGTTGTTGCCTTTTTTACATAAATTTTATAATTTATTAAAATTTTTATAATTGATTTTAAGATTTTTTAATCATTAATAGATGGCGCCTCTCATATAAAACCAAAATTGAATTAAATTAAATGATTAATTGATAACTAAGCTTCGAAATGATTTAAAACAGCACTGACATTGAGAATATGCATCTAAAGGGAATATTCGAAAATTAGGAATTTATTAAGAAGAAAATTACAATTTCCC
The DNA here is from genome assembly GCA_026289955.1 of Argiope argentata. Classification (NCBI taxonomy): domain Eukaryota; kingdom Metazoa; phylum Arthropoda; class Arachnida; order Araneae; family Araneidae; genus Argiope; species Argiope argentata. Next base: position 3,437,554 of record JAOUZG010030082.1, read on the forward strand.
ATTTTTACAAACATAAAAGAACTGAAGTTGAATAGAAACGTACAAAAAAAGAATTCAAAGAATATTTGAATTATAATTATGTCTGTGAATGTGAGCTAAAAGGTAAACATTTGTTCCATTTTATCGAAATGTTCGTCAAGTAAATTGAAATGTTATTATAGAACCTCAACTTTTTCATTACAATCAAAATTGAATCAAAAATTCCATTTTGCAATTAAATAGTAGCAAGTTCTAATTTCAAAATAAATCTCTCACCCAATTTTGTTCTATAATGAATATCACTTCTGTTTTCAATTTGCGGACAATAATGGTGGCTGTGTGTTTTCCTCATTCTAGGGTAGTGTTGAAATTTCATCATAGCCTGTCATTAAAAGGAGCAAAAACTTCACATAAAAACAATCGAATCCTCAAAGTTGCCCTTATTTCCCATTAATTAATTTCAATAAACAAACAAACAACAACAAAATATCGAAAACAACCGGAAATGGAACTTCATTAACAGTAATTCTATGATTTTTATTATTATACAGTGAAGCTATTATTTTTTTCGTGAAATAACCATAAAAAATCGCTGATAGGAATGTTTTCTATTGTTCTTTAGGGCTGTGCCAAAATGCTACTCATTAATTAAGATTCGAGAACAAAATTACTTTTCGCAGAAAACACTCGTAACTCTTTTTTTTTATTGCGTCGAATAGAATTTTATAGCTTATCTCAACAGCCGAAACAAATACAGGTTTTTGTGCCTTATTTAATTTATTATAAGCATGCCGAAGTTTATGATTATGAGATACATAATGATGTGCTATTAGTATTTATTACCGAGACGTGATCGTTAAAGTAATGGGTAATTTCGATGTGTAACTGATACAATACTTCAAGCAATAGTTAAGCTAGTAATGCGATTATTCTGAGGGTATATTCTGCAGTACTTTAAGCAATATTAATTACAAACAATGCGATATTTTCGAGAATTATCTATACAGCAATTTAAGAATGAATCTTTCGCCCTCCGAAAAATAATTAGATGCAAAATTATTCACCTCATACAAAGATTAGTTCATTGCTATGAAAAATAAATATGCATAATTCTTTTAAGTCGAATTTCTTTGAAAAATTAATCTACATCTCTTAACCATTATGTAGGTGTTTTTAACAACTAAATTTGAGAAATAAATAAATAAATAAATATTTAAAATGACGCACAATCTTTAATGGTGGGCCAGAGGCACCATAGGAGTGCAAAGGGTTAATCATGAAGTAATTCTAAGTGTAAATGATGCAGTACTCTTATAATCGATGCTTTCAAGCAAAATATGGAAATGTTTAAGCGATATGTTTATGATTATGAGATACATAATGATGTGCTATTAGTATTTATTACCGAGACGTGCAAATTGTTTATCATGAAGTAATTTTAAGTGTAAATGATGCAGTACTCTTATAATAAGATGCGTTTAAGCAAGACGTGGAAATGCGTAAGCGATATGTTTATGATTATAAGATACATAATGATGTGCTATTAATATTTAATACTGAGACGTGATCGTTATAGTAATCGAGTAATTTCGATGTGTAACTGATATAATTCAGCCAATAGTTAAGCCAGTAATTTGATTATTCTGAGGGTAAGTTCCACATCACTTTAAACAGTATTGATTATCAAATAATGCGATATTTTCGAGAATAAACTATGGAATAGCTTAAGAATCAACAATGAATTAATTCTAGGAGTAAATAAGGCAGTACTCTTATAAGAAATGCTTTTAAGCAAATATGGAAATGTGATATAATCCAAGCAAAGATTAAACTACATTGGTTTGTAAAAGGCATGTAAAAATTGAAAACCGAGGAAAATTCAAAAGATGTGCAAGCAAAATTGATAATGATATTATTTCCAAAAATTTGACCAATGAATGTACGGTAAAAAATCTAGCAAGATGTAGAGCAGATGTAACTCGCGAATAGGTCATAAAACGCAGTTAAAACATTCGCAAGACAGCATTTAAAGAAATAAACAATACAAAGACAAATAGAAAACTGTTAATTGATTAACAGCACATCATTTGAAGATGCCACTACACAATCCCAATACAAAAAAGAATTCACTCGACTTTGACTTTAACTGTCTCTTGTGTTTTTATAGTCTCCGGAACAAAATATCGAATTCTCTGGAAGGATATCGGATCTTGGATCCTTATAGAGATGTAACCAAAATTTTTGATGATTCATTTTTGTCGCCAAAGTTTTCAGCGAATGAACGTCAAGTTGTCACCAATGTTGGTTTTTTTTACCTTGGCATTCATTTTGCATGAAATAAAACATCGGTAAAACTTTTCTTCATTTTTAATAGTGCTTGGGCAATGCAATAACATGAATGGTTCGTAACAATATTCATTAGGTCATGTGTGATTTAAAAATAAAGAAAATCTTATCCATATGATTTAAATTTAGGAACATGATAAGAAATACAAAAAAAATTATGTATAGTTGTTCCTCAGAACAGTAATACAGATCTAACGGCGTGTTGATTAGGATTTTATCAATGAATTCCTAAGGTAGAAATATTTATTAATCACAAAAAGTAGCCCTGAAAAGAGTTTTAATAATATGAATGTTTATTAAATATTTTATTATCAAAAGTTTCCTTTTCATAATTTGAAAAGAAAAATTTTCATCAAAGCTCCAAAATTCCATTCCGAAATAGCTCTGGTATAGCTTCAAAAGGGATTAAAAAATCTAGCTAGATTAAACTGTGTAAATTTATAATTAGTAAAAATAGTCGGTCTTATCCATTTAAATATCAATGATCAAAATGAATTTAATGTAAATAAAATCTATAGTTAATAATCTAACAAAAATTAAGATAACAAATTTATATAAATAAATTGATTCCTTGATGAGCAATCAGTAAAAAAACAACTAACAGATTAAAAAGAGTTGATGATAAAAAGAATACAGAAAAAAAAATCTTACGTGCAGACGATAAAAAGTTCATTTGAATTTGGCACTGGAAAATGAAGCCAAGTTGCTTTGGCGATTTTAGATGGAGTTGATTCTTTTGAAAGAACTATCTGCAACAAGAACAAGAAGCCTCTTTTCTATAAATTTTCCCTCTGGGGAATAAACTCATATTTTACATTTTGAATGGCAAACTGATCAGGATTCATAATAAGATTCATATAATTAGGTCTAAAATAAATCTCCGATCAATAATCCGATATCACATAGGGGAAAAAATGGACATAATATGGAACAAGGTGAAAATTGGATTCTCTAACTAACACCTGCTGATGGCGGAATCTGTAATATTTTGTCCCAATTTGCAGCTATTTTGTGTCTATTTTGCATATTTCTGTAAAATCCCTGCGATTTACTTCACAATTTCTGATATTTTTTCTGATCATGTCTCACCTTAATTTATTGTATTTGCTTTGTAAAAGTGCTCGTGTTAATCTTTTTATTTGATACAAAAATATTCTGGTGTATTCTTATGTGTACCAGAAATAGCGTTACATCAGTAAAGAATTCATAGTTAAAATTTTAAAAGATTAAAATGAAATCTGCTATGCATATTTCAATGCATCATGTCACAACTTAATTTCTTGAACGGCCAAGCACCACGTGCTCGTGCGAGTTAAATTATAATTATATTCCTTTCAATCGTTTCATCGAATGAGTCACTTTAGTTAATGCAAACGATCCAAAAAAACTTTGTCTCGCATTGATTGTTTAAAAAAATGTACCATTTCCTGTTTATTTCACTTCATATGATCACGTGCTCAAAATGACATTTTCTAGGTTTTATTTGTGGTAGTTATTAACTTATTTTTTTTAAAATCAGAGCTTTTGTAGATGCAATGGCGACGCGTTATTAAAAGCTGATTTTTTTGAGATGCTCGTGAAGATAATAAAATTTCAAGTTTTCGCTTACGGTTTTTTTTTCGCCTACGGATTTTTGTTGATGCCACAAACCTCATTCCCAAAATAACATCATGTCCTGGCATGATAAAAAAGAATTTATATATCTGTCGAAGGACTAACCATTCGAAACAAATCTTTCACAAGTGAATGTGCTAGAGGTAAAAAAAGATTAAAAAATATATGAAATATTATAAATATATTATTTATGTAAACATATTTTACTAGTTGCATGGCCAAAGAAACATTCTAAATTTTAAAACTTTGATTTATTTCCCAACTGGAGGGGTAATTTCCATACAAAGAATAGGAAGTGAGAAATACGCCAATCTGCATAGCGACATAAGAGCACAAGAGACCGAAATGTTTTCTTTCAGTAGTTTTACCATGAAATTTTGTTTTTGATTTCTTTAAAACGTGTAAGCCTAGCATAGGGACATTTAGGTATCTTGAGAAGAAGTTTGGAAGCATTAATGATTTTTATTCCTTCACTCGGAGTACGAGAAAATTCTGAAATGCTGAGACCAGCAGTTCTATAGAGCTCCTACAGAATTATTTAACCCTTTGCACTCCGATGGCGCCTTTGACTCGTTATCCAAGATTGTGCATCTTTTTGACGTTTTATTTATTCATTTTTCAAATTTAATTGTTGCAAATGCCTACATAGTGGTTAAGAGATGTAGGTTACTTTTTCAAAGAAATTCAACGTAAAAGAATTATGCATATTTATTTTTCATAGCAATAAACAAATCTTTGTATTAGGTGAATAATTTTGTATCTAATTTTTTTTCAGAGTGCAAAGGGTTAAATAAATAGGATTGGAACGGGTTATAAGAGACCGTTTTAGAATGAAGGCATTAAGCTATAAGCTAAAATAAGATTAAAAAATTGACAATAAAGATTTAAATTATATTTTTCTATATCATTATTCACACGCAATTTTATAATCATATTCTTTTAACTTTCTTGTATCGTATCCTTTTTCGTTTTTCTCATCATAGTGGTGGCCATTTTTCAGACATTTGGACTTTGCTCACATTCTATCTCTCGATATTATAATAAATAGATACAAATGCTTTTAATATTATAATTTTGTTGTATTTTATCCAAAGACGGCTTGATAAATCACAAAAAATAAAATAAAACTCAAGCTATAATGCAATGATTTCTTAAACAAACAAACAAACAAAAAACCAGAAAAGAAAACATCCAATTCCAGTCACAAAATCGTCTGCAAGTTGAAAATATCATTTTATTTTGTAAACTCTCATATCTAAACAATAAACGCCTAAAACGCAAACGATTATTTTGCAGGAAGCGGAAGAATGTTTCTACAAACAACTTTATTGCACACATCAAATTTCATGGAGCAGTAAATTTTTAACAATCAGATGTTATAACTCAAAATGTGAAAATAATTTAAATCGCAGTGGATTCTCATGTATTGTAAATCTAATTTAAGCGGACTTGGGATGGTATTTTAATGCGTGTGTGTGTATATAAACAGAGCTTCACGAAGGAATGTCATATATTCAAGGTGACGCTTCGTCTTTTATGATTTTATACTGCATTCAAACGAGACTCAGAATTCCGTTCGATGTTATCTAGTTTTCGAAGATGACTTAGTCGTGACAATCACATTTGTATCCGAGTAAATATGGACGATTTTCGTGCAGAGATATCATGATTGTTTTTCCCAATAAATTTAAATGGTAACAGAAAATAAACTTGGAGTTGTATAAAAATTAAGAAGGTTATTTAAAGAAGTTTGAAATATGCAATAGAAATATTTTTACTTGTTTTCGGTGGGCCTTTGTTGATCTAGCCATTTTTTAAGCTATTTAGTTTTGAGGCTTTATCCATTTAGTAGAACCACAGGTAGTTTCTACTGAGAAATAACCGTTTATTAAAATAAAAAGGGAAAGAGTTATTTTCCGTATGTTTTCCTCGAGCAATAGCCAAATTTGTGATACAAAGGAGAATATGCAAAGTGGTCGGGCATATATAATAGTAAAAAAATATTAAAATGAAATCTGTATAGCATATTTCAATATATCTGGTTAGAACATGATTTCCTGAACGGCCAGGCACCACGTGCTCGTGCAAGTTAAATTTTATTTTTATTCATTTTAATCGTCTCATTGAATGAATCACTTTAGTAATGCAAATGATAAAAAAAAACTTTAGCTCGAATTTATTGTTTAAAAAAACATCACATTTCCTATTTATTTTATTTCATATAATACGGTAGTCAAAATGACACTTTTCTAGGTTTTATTAGCTGTAGTACAAACTTATTTTTTTAATCAGTGCTTTTGTAAATGCAATGGCAAAGCGTTATTAAAAGCTGATTTTTTTTTGAAATGCTCCTGCAGATAATAAAATTTCAATCTGTCGTCTACGGATTTTTTTATTTTTCGCCAACGGATTTTTGTAGACGCCACAAACCTCATTCCCCAAATAACATCATGTTCTGTCAAGTTAATAAAGTAATGTTTTTGTAATAAATGATAATATAATACCTTTATTACAGAATATTAAAATAAGTTCGTAAAAACTAACAGTCGTCACTTTTCAGCTCTATGGTATAGTGAAAACCAAATCAAGTATGTGTTGATACTCGCATAAGAGGTTTCATTGATGATGATGATGTCGTGTCCGCTTTTTTACCGCGGAAAGAGGGGTGCAGTAGCTTCTGAGGGTATGAACCCCTGAGCACCCGAGGGCAGAAGTCTGACTTCTAGCTCATATGAAGATGAAACACACACACATACGCTTGCACAGCCCCTTTTTACAGGGGGGTACATTCACACATCTCACAGATAGCACACAGAAGAACAGCCATGCCCGAACCGGGACTCGAACCCGGGACCTCCAGAACACGAGGCAGACGCGCTACCTCTGTGCCAGCAAGCCGGCAGAGGTTTCATTTATCAATTATTCTATATTTCTTAATTATCATATTAGCATACACAGGAATAGATAGACAAACAGATAGTTAAAAAGTGATAAGATAGCAGGGAAGGTAAGGGGGAATGGTATTGCACCTTTATTACAGAATATGGGAAGTTAACAGATTGGAAAATATGGGGTTATAATAGATGACAAAATTATGCTTATAACTGAAAATAGGGAATAGGGAAGCTATTTTTTTATTATCAGAATATGAAAATCACTTAGAATATCGTGAAAAATTGTTGGCCATTTTTTAATTTTTAAATATTTATTATTAATTATTAAAATAAAATAAAATAAATTTGAGAAAAATATTTCGCCATATTTTTCGCCAAAATGTGGCGCCAAAGAAAATTCAGCAATTTTCCCTTTTTCAAGAAATGACTGTCAAAATGAGTTTTACAGTGTGAGAACAAAAGTTTTTTTCGTACAATTTTCAACGAAATTTTATTTTTAAAAACATTTTTAATAGAGCCGAAAGACATAATATGCCTGAAAATTTTGATTTCATAATGACAGACATGTATATTTGCAATTCTAAATTTCACCTTTAAAGTTGAATGCATCCAATTTCAAGAACCACGATTTTGGCTTTCTGACCTTCCGTCCGTACATCAGGGCGATTTCAAGTACGTCATGACGTCGCAGCAGATAACTTTAGAAAGTTAAAATCGTATTCCTGCGCTTGCAGTGACATTCTTTTGCGCAGAAAAAACACAGTGACACCATTCCAAGTTAGCAGTCAGTTACGTAAGGCAGGCGCAAAGGTCAAACAAAGGTCAGTGACATTGCTGACGTCGACGATGACATCCAATATTCATAATGATTTGTTTTTCTGGAGGGGGGAGGGAGAGAAGTGGCAACAGCAAGACCTCGCAAACACACTTGATTCGATCCTTGCCCGAATTAAGGCGTTCTTCAGGAGCGAACCTTGAACTCCAGAAAATTCCTTGCCGTTGCCGAACGAAAGTGGGTAAACAAGAACTTGCTGCCGATATTGCGAAGGGAGTGGCCGATATCTGCGAGAATGGTGTGTGACGTGACCACCGTCACGTCACAGGAGGGAGAGGTCACCTGCGAGGTAGTTGGAAGATTAGTTGAAGATGTGTTTGTGAGAGTGATTCGAATGAGGACGATGGATTCGGTAGTGTCACGAATGGGTGCGCTTTGGGCAAGAGTGGGTGATGATGTCAGAATACAGGGGTGGACTGAAAACTAAGTAATCGAGTGCTTGAGGGGAGGGGGGCGAATCGGAAGAAATATCCAAACCCTTTATGGTGCAAATTTGTATTGTAAAACATTCATGCCTACAGGAATACCCAGTTTAAATTTCGTGGAGATTGCGCTTATTGTTTGGAAT
>JAOUZG010030082.1:3472463-3494486 GCA_026289955.1 Argiope argentata
GGGAGTCTAAATAAACCTTCCAAAAATTAGACTCTTCAGATAGCGGGGTTTTAGTGATTTGATGTCTAGGTATTTTTAAATATTTATGAATTAGTTTCTAAACCAGATTAAAATAATGCAAACGGAGGATAAATATACTTTTTTTAAAAAATAAAAGAATAAAAGAAAAGTTAAAGGGGAATATTTACAGGGAAATATTAAAAAGAATAAAAACATGGAGATATTAAATAAACCGAAGGTTAGATTATTTCCTCTCGGAGGACGTTAGAAGTAACAAAACATTATGATTGAAAACATATTACCGCGTAGCCGCGTAGCTTTGCCAGCGGGGACCGCTAACGCTGGTGAAAGACGTCTTTCTTTTACAGATGTTCGTGGGGCCTCTGGCTCAATATTAATTGGAACAATTTCTGAAAAGTTCAGTATATGGCGTTGTTCTGGAATGGAATACTAATTAAAAGTATCGGGAAACCTCTGAGAAATGATCTAACCTATTCCAATATTTGCTTTGAATTACATCTATCATCGGATGTTGACAAAACAAAAATGAAGACAAATGATGGTTAAATAAAATAGCTCCGTGGTATATTATATATATATATATATATATATATATAGATATATAATTTGTTGACAACGGAAGGTGATTTCGAAGACATAGATGGAACAGATAGATGAATATTTATTTGTATCGAATATGAACTTGTTGATTTGATAAAATTTGGTATTATTGGCCTACAATTGAAGAGAATTGTCATTGATACCAGATTTTCAACATCAAAATGCTATTTAACTTAGTTTAACCCTTTTAAATGATATTTTTTTCTATTCATGTTATATTAAAATATTTTCCGAGTTCAGACTGGCTTAATAAAAGATTTATTTAGCTTATTAGATAAATTTAACTTTGTTAATAAATTAATTTGGTTAACTAATAATTAAGGGGACACTCTCACTCTATTTTGTGTGATATAAGAAATTTACGCATCGGTTTATGTTTTATTGAAAAATTTGTCAGAACTTTCAAAACTATATGAATATGAAAATTCTAAATTAAGAATTTTCTTAGAAGCATACTTCCTATGACCTTAGAAGGGGTTAAAAATAAAACCTAATTTTACTGTTTTTTAACTTCATTTTATGAAAAGATTTCTCTTTTTAAAACTTTAAAAAGGAGAAAACTTTATAATGCGCCCAGTTTTATTTTGCACAAATTGTTCACTAATTTCAAAAAGATTTTAAAGTCGATATAGAATATTAAAGTTATAAAAGTGTTATGGTGAAATTCAAACTAATTAATTCATTAAATTAAATCTTTTCAACTGTGCTTTATCAATTTTCAAAATAAAATTAAGACAATACTTTTTTTCGATATCAATTCCGAAGTAAGGCCTTCATTTCCACTTTTATTTCACATCATACATACTTTTTCATTTGCTGTTGATTGATTATTTTAATTCATATTTTTTCTGTCTTATCAACTTAAAGGATAAAAATAATAATTTCATTTCGTACTATTAATTAAGAAGCGAAGAAAATTAACATTCCTAGCCAATAAACTAGTCTCCAAAGACGGCTAAATTAAGTTTTAAAAAAAGAGCAATTATAAAAGAATTTCGATAATGCGAGCTAACGAGACCCTAATCACCTTGTAAAATGAAAAATTTGGATTACCTTAATCACGACTTCTTTCTCTAGTTATGTATTCTTAAAACCATTTATTTGATACTATAAAAATAAGTCTACAAGTTTTACCAAACACTAATATTTAAAAAATTCTTATTAATTATCAAAAAAGTGTGATGAAACTTTATCATGAAAGCTACCAATTTTCTAAGATTACAATGCATTTTGTAAAGATTCTTTGGTGGCGTTCTTAAAAGAGCAATTTGTCCGTATTCAACATAGCAAAATTTTTTCATACGTTCGTATTGACATTTTTTTAAAAAAATATTTTGTGGTATTCGTTTACATTACTAATAAAATACTTAAGAATGGAACTGTTTTTTTAAAATAAATTCTATTATTTTAGATTCAGAATCTCGGAGAATGATTTGCATGACATTGGTATACAATAGTTGACGAAATATTACTCTGAATTTTATCCAAACTACTAATATAAATGTAAAAATTTAGATGGATGGATGGATGATGTTAGTCAATCAGGCCTGAACAGCTGAACGAAATTGGATGAAATTTAGTCCAGAGGTAGACAGTAGTCTAGAATAGAACATAGGCTACTATTTATTAGGTTTTACTGAGTGGTTAATGTTTTATTGATTAAAAATTAACCGCCAAAAATCTTTCTTTTCCCACCTCCAAATGAGTAAGACTTCAGTTTGTTTTATTCCCGCGCTAATGAGGTTAGACTTAACATGTTTTCGGCCGGTTATTTCAAATAATGCTGTTTATTTTCTTAGTGTTTGATGCATTAAAAATCAAACATTGTTAATTAATAGATTTTACGGATTCATTTTGAAGTACTTTCGAATTAAAATAATGCAGAATAAAAGAAATTAAAAATTTTTAATCGGTATTGCATTTCCTCAACGGGAGTGGAAAATTCACGCATTTACGTTGCACCGATTGGGGTTGAAAATTCACGCATACGCAGTGCTTTCTGATTGTCGACATCTATAGTTTAATGGATAGGAACTTGATTTTATTTTGGTCAGACTAATGGTATTGGATTAAAATTAGATTTTGAAATTTTGCAGTATATCTTTTAATGATTTACAAGTTTCTTGATAAAATCATATCATACTTGGTTTTCAACAACACAATAATGATTCGGTTTGATTACATTTTAATCAGACCATGGGTTCTCACATGCACACATCAAAATTTCCACGCGTACGAAGTCGTGGGTAAAAGCTAGTATATAATATATTAAGGCGTTAATTTTATAAGTTGTTGTTGTTGTTACTTATAGCACTTGTCATTGCATAAGTCCTGCTGATGAAAGCATAAGTAGATTTAAGCCTAATAAGCGTCTTTTGTTTTCGAAGTAGCGCCAACTATGGCCAAGAGTACGACTTAGCAACACATTTTCGCTTGCACAGCCCCTTTTTACAGGGGGGCACAGTCACACATCTCACAAATAGCACACAGAACAACCATGCCCGAACCGGGACTCGAACCCGGGACTTCCGGAACACGAGGAAGACGCGCTACCCCTGTGCCAGAAAGGCGGCTTAATTTTATATTCTTACTAAATCAATCATATGAATCTTGCCAAATGTTCTGGCAATTAATCCTTGACGTTTGATTAACAATATACAAAAGTCAAATTCCCTTTTAAAACTTATTTTTCCTAAAGTTTGACTGAAAACTACGATTCTAATTCCAAAATCATATATCAAATCTGATATATTTTAGCAATCGCGTTATGAATTGATATATTTAACTATCGCATTTGCGTGATTCTGAAAAGCAGGTCAACAAATAATCAACCTTTCTCGAATTCGTCTCGAAATTTGGTATGTGTCACTATTATAATCATTAAATGTCATCATCATAATCATGTCATCATTATTATCATTAATTTTATTCATCTAGATGTCTTCGTTTCAAAGTAATCCTATTAGCTTATATTCCAGTCGCCGGAAAAATGAACTTGCTGCTAACGGAGTTAGTTCAAAATTTCAAAGAACTCTACATATATGTTGTAAAGACCTTTTTTTAAAATTTTTTTTTTTTTTTTTTGAACTCGGGAAGATCTAAATCATGAGGATTCATAAAATTTCGAGATCTAATTTTTTTAAGAATTATAGTACTTTCTCTTTATTTTGAAGGCACGAGAGCAAAAATTTACCTTTTTGAAATGCACTCATATTGAATAATACTCTTGCAATCAAAAATGGAAAATCTTATTTCTTCGTTTTGAAATAATCCTATTAGCTTATATTCCAACCGCCGAAAAAACAAATTTGCTTCTAACGGAGTTAGTTCAAAATTTCAGAGAACTCTCGACAAATATGTTGTAAAGATCGTTTTCCAAAAATGTGTTTTTTGAACTCGGCTAGATCTAAATCATGAGGATTCATAAAAGTCTGGGGATCTAATTTTTAAAGATTTACAGTACTTCTATATTTTGTATACACGAAAGTAAAAAATTCCCGTTTGAAATACATTCATATTGAATAATATTCTTGCAATCAAAATGGAAAATCTTGTTTACCCTAAATGCCAAAAAATACGTATGCCAAAACAATATCGCATATAAGGCGTATTAATCAATTAACCCTAATTACTTAAAAGTTGTTTTTATCCAAGTTGACTGTGATTTCCATTCTGTAGGTGGATTGTTTTCCAAATTATGTCACTTGAAGATGAACGATTGAGTCTTTTGGAGTTTAGAAATTACTTTAATAAGAAATGCAATCATTTCCTGTGATTTTACCGTCACATGATAAACATAACTGTACAATCTAGTTTATACCTCAAAGCACATTATTATCATATCAGAACTCATGCTGTTTTGGTTTGAAGTTTTTGAAACCACAAAATGCACGGGCAGAAGTTTGACAATTTATCACTTATGAAGTGTCAAATGTTTTTGTTTGTTTTTAGGATCATAAATTGATAAAAAAAAATATTGTCACAATTAGCAATTTATCGAGAGTAAAAAGTTGCATATTAATTCGAATGCCCGATTCTCTTGCCTGGCTAATAACATGCTCGTAAGAAGTTATCACCCGAAGAAGAACAGAGAAGGAAATGGGAATAAACGCGAAACAGCGAGGTGAGGTATCGAAACTTAATACATATGCCGGCGTCCTGGTTTAGGGGTAGCGTGACTTCGTAGTGTTCTGGGCTTTCCGGGTTCGAGTCCCAGTTTGGGCATGATTGTTCTTCTGTGTGCTATCTATGAGGTGTATCAATGCACCCGCCTGTAAAAAGGTCCCTTGCAAGCAAGTGTGACGAATGAAGTAGCTAAGTCGTACTCTTGGCCCTAGTTGGCGCTACCGAAAAGCAAGAGACGCTCAATCGGCTTAAAATCCTTGACAGCCATAAGCGCGTTTGTCCATGGCAAGTGCAATATTAACCAGTTACATATTATTATGAGTATGATTTTCTGTTCAAAATGTTGAACCTGAAATGCCAAACTTCATTAAATGCCTGAAATGTCAAAATTCAGGCATTTAATGCCATTAAAATCCATAAGACATTTAATAGTATTAAAATCAGGCATAAAATATTTGAAATGTCAAACTTCATTAAAATTTAGATGCTGAATTTATTGATAATTATAATTTTATGCGTAACAAATTTTACCAGATACCTGGCCAACATGAAGAAACTTTTGTAATTTTTAAATTACTATTTTATTTCATCCTGGGAGGTATAATTTTCCCCAAAAACCAACGGTTCTAAAGATGTGTTAACACCCACCGCGACACATGATCAAAAGAAATCGAAATTTTTTCCCTCAGGGATTTTACTAGGAGGTTTGAAAGGTATATCTTCGACACCTGTCGGCTTACGCAAAGGAGTATTGGGTATCTTTAGAAGAAATTTTGATCCCTTCTCTCGGAGTAATAGAATATGCTGAATTTATCAGTTTCATAGTTTGCCTGTAGAATTAATTAATTTTAATTTAAAATTAGGATTTGGATAAGGAAATAAGAGAACATTTTAGAATGAGGTTATTATGGGCAAACTTAAGAACAAAATTTGGAAATTACGATTTAAATAATATTACATTTGATGATATATATTAATATGAATAATTTCGCATACAAGGAAATAAAATGTGACTTTCTAAACAACGGGAGTTCTAAAACTAAAAAAAAAGTAATCAAAATCTTGATATTTAATTATTTTTAACCCCTCTGCAGTCCAAAAAATAATTAGATGCAAAATTATTCACCTAATACAAAGATTTGTTTATTGCAATGAACAATAAATATATATAATTCCTTAAGTCGAATTTCTTTGAAAAATTAATCTATATCTCTTAACCCTTATGTAGGTGTTTTTAATAATTAAATAAAATAATAAAACTTCAAAGTGATGCAGAATCTTGAATATCGAGTCCCTCTCGACATCGGACCGCAAAGGGTTAAAATTGAATCTACACGTGAAATTAATAATTGACTAAGGCTGACTATTCCCACAAATGGGATAGTGCCCAAGGTGTGCCTTTATCCAAGTCAATTGACTCCTTTATAGATATAAAATAAGAGTGAAATTGGCACTTTCTTACTTAATATGTAATATATCTTAGCTGTCAAATATTTTTCATAGTAATCAGGTATATCTCATACGAAAGAAGAAAAAAAATCAGATTCTCCGGTCAGTAACTTACCTTACGAGTCACTTAAAATTCTATTTCATTGTTCTCGTGCATCAACCAAAAAAACAAAATGTGAGAAGTAACATAAACAACTTAATTACCAAGTTGCACTTACAACCTGAGGCGCTGCAATTAATAACACAATTTATATATTATATATATTTAAGATTATTATCAGAAACGGCCAAAACATTTAAGGTCAGAATAAGTAGGTTACTTTCGCATTCGATAGTAGCTTTTTAAAAAAACATCGTTTGCGAGCGATTCGGAACAAATGAATAATAGCTGATTCGACGGAATTTAATTCCCGAATCGTTACGAAAGAACCCGAAGAATTTTTTTGAAACTTTCCATCATATCACTCATTGGTTCTTTCCTCATAATAAACATTACCTAGACCTAATGCGAAGCACGCTTTCGTTTTCTGTAGGTGTCACGCCTTGAAAAATGAGACAAACATTCCATTTTCTTTGAGACTTTGATTTGAGGTAATGTGTTTATAAGCTGGTATTTTAGACCTAGTTAAAAGGAGGAATATTTTTTCTTTTCCCTTTAAAAGTCTTTTGCAACGGTCATAATGTCATGTTTAAATCGTTTTCGGATGCTGAGTGAGGGCATTTTCTTGGAGTAAACAAGTTGGGGTTAGGGATTCTATTTGTTTCCAGGAATGCGGCCTTAACACACCTTCGACGTTCGGCTCAATGCTTTGATTGACTGGAGAACGTCATGTGACGTCTATTCAAATTACCCAATTTGGATAATTTATCATACGACTTTGAATAAAAAAGTCATTTGGCAACAGTTAATGAAAAGTCGTTTGCAACTTTCGTTCATTGTTTGCTTTTTTTGATAAATTATTTGTTAAGAGTTCAGACAAAGAACCAAACGATTATGAAAAAATAATTAATATTAGAGCTTGCTATTATTTAAATAGAATTAATAGTTAAAAGAAATGATTATATAAAAAAGGAACTGATAACAATAACAATAGAGCTTATAATTGTGATTAGAATAATGCTAAAATTAAAAGTTTATTTCTATATAATTAATTCCTTAATTTTTTTACAACAAAATTATATTTTGGGGTATATTTAATCCCTTTTATAATATCAGATGTTAAAAAAGTTGAATATATTCACATGATTAATTCAATATTGTTAGAATTATTAATTATTATAATTTACTATTGTTAAAATAAAATTAGTATTAGAAAACTATTATAAACATGAATAATAAAAGAGCTTATGATAATCATATAATAATGAATTAGAATAGAATAAGAAAGAATTAAAAGTTTGTTTCTGTTTAGTTAATTTTTAATTTATTTATAACGAAATTGAATTTCTATATGTATTTAATTTATTTTCTAGCAATACATGCAATAAAATTAAAAGTTAAATAATTAATAATACTAGATTGAAAGAAAATTAGTCATTTTGCATAATTAATCCAATATTATTAGGTATATTAATGATTAGAAATTAACTTTTATTAAAATAGAATTAGTAGAAAACGATAATAAAATGAATTATTATTATTAATAATAACATAATAATATCGATTCAGTTATTAGAATTAAATGTTAATCGAATTAAAATTTTATTTCCATTTAACAATTTCTTAATTTCTCTAGAACAAAATTGAATTTCTGTGCTTATTTAATTTATTTTATAGCAATACATTCAATAAAAATTAAATTTTTTGAGCATAATTTATTTAATATCAGTAGAAAAATATAGTTTGATACCTAAATATTGCAATCAAATGATGAAATTCTAAATGAATTTTATTCATTTTGGAATTTTAAATTTATTAGAATTATTGGTATTGTATTAAAATGAAAAAATTATTTATTTTGGTTGCAAACTAAATTATTTTTTAGTTTAAAATATATGCTAAGAAAACTATCGCTTTAATTGAAATCTAATTTTCTTTTGCTATCACAGTTTAGAATTTATTTATATTATTCATAATTAAAGTAAAGTTCATTGTTCTCTATTTTTATTACAGTATATAGAAAGCACATAAAATATTCAGTAATTTTAATTTTAATCCTGTATTCTGTGTTTGTAAGATTCCGTAATATTTCTTAGTCTGCTGCAATTTTAAAAGACTTTACTTGGTTGCGATAAATTTGCAATCCTTATTAGATTGCGATAAATTTGCAATCATTATCCAGAGACATTTGATTTTTGTAATCTTTTCTCGGATTATAATTGAAGAGATGATCTTTTATCGTTCTACGGATCATAACCAAATTGTTTTTGAAGAATCAGAAGAGCGAATTTTTCTGTTGCCATTTACTTACTACAATGTAATTAATTAAATTTCTGTATGGGCATCTATTAACTACTTAGAAGTTACAGCGTTAATTTATTTTATTGATGATGTATTTTATTTGATGATATTTAGATAGGGCAGTTAAGATATCTAAGATATTGTGGCATTTTAAACAATAAAATATGTGAAGAACCAACTTTTTTATAATCATTTATCTATTGTAGCGCAATTAATGTGATTATTATGTAAACATGCTTAACTGTAGTATAGCTTTCATTTTCTTATTGATTGAAAATAAAATATTTTAAATTTAAAAAAGTTATAAATTGATTAACGTAAATGTTTTCTATATTTCCCATTTCCAGCGAAATTATTTCCATAAAAAAGGCAATATAATAATACAAAATCTGATTCTAACATTCTGGTTAATATTTATTTAGCTGTTTTCATAATTTCTTGTTTATAATTAAATTTTTCAAAAGCTAAAACAAACATCTCAAAAAACTAAAAGCAAAATTTCGTAAAAAATTTCATCATTCAAATTGATTTCCCTTATAAAGACCTAAAACTTTTTGTTATGGATTATAAACCCTTTCTTACAAAAAAAAAGTATACGGAAAAATGAAGGCAGAACAATTCTTTTTTAGGTAAGTGACTACCTTAAAGAATATTTTCAATGAATATAGTGAATATTCTTTTATTAAGCTTCTTAATTTCTGAACAGTTTTCCTTATAAAACCATAAGAATTTAGATTATAAATTTCCTCGATGTTTTTGGATAATTCTATTTTACATCTTTTAATAGCTATTTGTTTTCAAATTCTTGATTTTGATGACAATTTTTATCTGAATAATCTGTAGTTCAAATTTTATCATATTTTGATCAATAGAACACATTTTATAATCCTCTGCAGTGGATATCTTATTTCTTGCTAATCCTGTGCATTCAATTATAATAGTGTAATTGAATAATTATTCAATTCGATTTACTAGTACTTGTTAATTAACCTTGCCTTTACTTAATCAACCTTCCCGTTAAATAGCCAATAATTGCATTCTAGATTCTAGCTTTAAAAAAATATTTCAAAGCCATGGAATTAATATGCAAGCATCGGTTTTCACATCCAAGAACGTGTTTTGAACACTAAAAATAAAAATCTGATTATTTTGTATGTCCGCAGCCTTATCCAAGGTCCATAATTTTAAGTGGAGAAAGGAGGAGATATCACCTTCGTTAGAGTGTCTCTCTGGCAGTTTTAGCGATCGATTCCGAATTATCTCAATTGAAATCCAATCGGTACATTAATTATCTCAATAGTGTAAGATAATAGAAACGTGAATATTTCCTGTTTATTTCATTCTTGAAGTCAATTAATTTTCAAGTACATTCTTATAGTCTACCAGCCGCCTTTGGCGACCAGTCGGTTCGCCAATATTATTGTTCGCTAGAATTTTAATACAATATATTATGTGGCTGTGTCTCATAGCAGGCTTTTCACCAAAATATCTATTCGAGCAATGATTGTCTCGGAATTGATATTTTACTTAAATGGTGGAGGGAAAGGTCTAAAATTCTACTTTTTTATAGAAAAATGAGATTCAAATTTTCATAAATGTAAACACATTAAACAAATAAAGACACAATTGTTTTTCAAGAGATGCGTAAGTTTAAAAACAGCTTGTAAAATGCCGCACACAGAGGAAATAATGGTGACACCCCCCTTCTTTTTTTTCTATCCTTTTTTTCTTCACTACTTTTCTTTCTACAAACCCCTTTTTTTCCTTTGTTATTCTTTTTTTTCTTCCCAGCCCAGACTTTATTTTGAGCAGGTATAGATTAAATATCCATACAGACTAATAATAAAAGCAATATTTTCTTTCTTTTTTAAACATCCCGTTATCTATAAATGAAAACCAACTGACTTCGCGCATTTCTTTCTAAACAAATCATAATTTATTACTTCCTGCTATCTTACTCAGTTGGTAGGGGGATGAAGATTTTTTGGCGGGAAAGTAAGAAAAGTGTCGTTTTAATTATTTTCCTCGCAGTTTTAATTTTTTCTCTCCATTAGAACCATCCTTGTATCTTAACGAAAATATTAAAAAAATTAGCCGAATTGGTCGAGCCATTTTCTAGTTTTGTGCTTAGCAACGCATTTCGAGATCCAATTTTATTAATATAGATATTGCAGCAACTGAGTTTTAAAATCCATAGTGTTTCCTTTAACGGGAAAACTCAATAAAAAAAAGGGAAAATTGCTATCATGTGAGGAAATTTATATTTTTAAGTCATTATTTGTTTTAATTAAAGTAATTAACCAGTTTTAACCGGTTTAGAGCAACCACGTGACTATCTGATTACGTATGTATCGGTAGTTAGAAAATGATACATATATATTTTCAATTTTAAAATTGTTCAAACTCCAAAACTATCTAAAAAACTCTTTTTTTTTTTTTTTGCTAAATTTTTTTAAAATTGATTCGGAATGATCACGTGAATATTTTATTGCGCAATCGTAGAAAAAAAAATGATTTTTTTCCTACCATCTCAAAATCAAGCTTCAAAACTATTTTTACGAGCTAATAAAAATCTTGAAATTATGTCTGTCTGTCTGTCTGTCTATGAATGCTACAGTTCCAAAATTCTCTGGACTAGATGTAAGAAATTTGGTATTCTGCCCATCAAATTTGTATATTTCTATCAAATTTGATAACTGGAATCCGTACAAAGGAACTTTGTTTGTTTGGATTACTACAACCTAAGCATGAAAATTACAAATCGGAAACGGCTAGATAAATAAAATTTGTGACATTGTTTTGTAGTATCTAGTTGAACTGAAATCTAATTTTGAGACATATCCATGGATAAGTGGACTATCTGTTAGTCTCTTGTATATATATATATACACGATGGGTAAAAGAAAACACGAAGATTTAGAAAAAAATGAGAATTTACATATGATCCTGTAATTTTTCTTTATAATACATTCTTTGATTCCTTTGTTATAAATCTCTGATCATATTTATATTCAGTACCTTACATAAAGTCTTATATTTTCTTATGATGAGCCCAGGTAACACTTTCATTAAAGGTAATATAAAAAAATAATAGGAATTTTTTTTACTTATAGCTGGAGAAAGAAATTTATAATGTAGTCTTTGAACCCATATTTTTACACATTTACTTATTGGAGTAACTACAAGTTTGTAAGTCAAATTTCGCTAAAAACCGTCAGCAGGAAAAGGGGCCTGTCTGGCTTTTCGTATGCATGTGAACTCTACAATTCAAAACGGACATGAATTTTTTAATAAACAAATTTGATAAATGATCTCAATATAAAAATCAGATATGAAACAAATTTTGTAAATTTTTCGTCATAGATCAATATTGTCACTGTTTATCAATCAGGCTGCATATAAACCATGATAATTTAAAACTAATAAAAAAATTTTAATGAAATTGAGCGTGTATCTTTTACGCAGTCGCTGGGAAACTGGACTAATTTTTCATTCAAATTTTCTTTACTGTACGATTATTCTATTTCTGTATAAGGGAGGTAAATGTTAAATGCATCATTTGAAATTACTAAAACAATGTCGTTTTACAATTTGTCTTTCAGAATTTTGCCCTGATTGACTAATTTGTCATTGAGCTATTTGAACTGCTTGACTGATTTGTCTTTGAGCATTTTTTGTCAATTTTGCACTTTGTCACTGAGCATTTTACACTGATTGACTAATTTACCATTGAATACATAACACTTATTTACTGATTTGTTATTGAGCATTTTGCCCTGATTGACTGATTTGTAATTGAGCTGATTGATTTACCATTGAGCCCTTTTTGCCGATTTTGTACTTTGTCATTGAGCACTTAGCACTGGTTGACTAATTTGTCACTGAGCACTTTTCCCTGACTGACTGATTTGCCATTGAGAACTTAGCACTGATTGACTGATTTCTAATTGAGCACTTTGCACTGATTAACTAATTTGTCATTGAGCACTTTGAACTGATTGACTGATTTGTCGTTGAGCACTTTCCACTGATTGACTGATTTGCCATTGAGAACTTTGCACTGATTGATTAATTTGACATTGAGCACTTTACTCTGACTGATTTGTCGTTGAGCACTTTTCACTGACTGACTGATTTTCCATTTAGAACTTTGCACTGATTGACTGATTTGTCATTGAGCACTTTGAACTGATTGACTGATTTGTCATTGAGCACTTTCAACTGATTGACTAATTTGACATTGAGCACTTTTTGTCAATTTTACACTTTGTCACTGAGAAATTTCTTTGCGTTCTCAAATCTGATGAATAATTTCGGAATTTCGGAAATCTAATATTTACTTTTTAATAACTTTATAGAAAATATGCCTTACGATTTTAAATGACAGATTTTGAATATTCTAACATTTTCCAGAGTAAATATAAATTAAAATAAGTAAAAAGGCAATTTTTTTAGAAAATAATTATGTGCATATTTTACAATTAGGAAATGGATTCTATAATCGAATGAAATTTTTTGAATAAATGTCAGTTATCTTATCAAATTATAAATATGCGTTAAGTGTATTTATGTTTTGGAAAAAATATTTTAAAATATATTCAATTTTTTACTTCTACTTCTATGGCAAGCAATTAAAAATATACCAATTGTTTAATGTTTGATGATAAATTCTTTGCAATTTGACTATCTTTAACGTAACAACCCAAAAGATGGAAGATGAACATTTTACACTTTTTCTGCTTCCCAGATACCTGTTCCATTACATCATGGATACAACTGTCAGTCAGGAACTCCAAGAACTGGTTTAAAAAAATACACTTGTAATTGTCTTTTAACCGACTCTATTATTAACAATTTGAAGGATCATTGTAATAAATGCAGACAAAAATGAATTCCAGGTATTCTTTGATGACATAACAGGTTCTTCTGTGTTTTTTTCCATCGAAATTCCAAGGCTGTTCCATGATCTGAAGGTTAACCTCCGTCTTGTTCTTTATAATTACGAACAATTTTTCCAAATCAGAACATCATTGTTTAGTGTCTATTTTTTATTAATTCTAAAATAGAAAATCACATCACTTCACAAAGAGGACATTAGTTCTCACGTGAACGAATAATTGATACGATAATGAATAATAATTTTCTTGTGTGTTGTATATTGTGTCTTTTTTATATACTATTTAAATTACCAAGACTTAAGGACATCTCACTAATTCAGCGCGACTAAAGATTGTTATTTTATACTTTTTTTTATATAAATTGAAAGTAAACATGGACTAGTAGCATTATTCTTAATTGCATGTATGATCCTTTCAAGGTTGATAGGAAATAAGAGAATTATTTTGTCTATGCTAATAAATGATGGGAAAGATCTCAAAATATATATTTTAAATTGTTGAATTGAAATATTACTTCTTTTAAAACATTTGGTGGTTTTTCCAACATTAAATAGTTTGTTGGATAGCTGCTTTATTAAATTAAAACAAAAATACGCATGCGCGTCAGTTGTCTGTTTGTGTAAGCAATTCATAAGTCTATGGGGGCTCTAATGCAAAATCTGGGTAAATTCAATGGTTTGTCTTTTCTCGGGTATCATTTGAAACAGTGTGTTAATATGATATTTTCTAATTGTTTATAATAAAAATACCTGTATACTGGTAAGAAAATATAAATTAACTTTTTGTAAAAATTCGACTTAAAATAATTATATATAAATATTTTCTAAATAATAATGATAAATATTTTCTAAATAATAATGATAAATATTTTCTAATAAAAAGAACAGGTTTTTTTATAAGACGAATAATTATACATCGGATTGACTATCCGCGTGCAAAGTTTTAAATTATCTATGATTTTGAAATAAATTACTTTTTTTTCTACCTCTGAAATTGCATTTTACAAAAAACGAAAAGAGAAAAAAAAGGCATGACGTCACAACACAAATCTGCCATGAGTGAAAAAGTAACCACGGCAGTGACGTCATAAAATTTGATCCAATTCTTTGGAGTTAACTAGACAAACTTCAACTAGAAGTTAAATGCTGGCTGACAGACGATTTTTTTTTCATGTTTCTATGACGTCACCCGAAGTAATACCATCTTTATTCATAGGCTTTTAGAAACTCTGAATTTTTGTTTCTTTAAAACTAAATTAGAATATTCCGTACCTTTCTAAATCAAAATTTGTATTTGTTATTCCTAAAAATGAGATGTCTCAAGTCACATTGAAAAAAATTCTTTTAGATTTAAAAAAATAGATAATTAAAATTGACAATATGCAATTCGCAGCCATTTTGTTGGTTTCTTTGGCGTTGACGGTTTATCGCCAAATTTAAATCTTTCGCCAATGATTTACTAAACCGAAAAAAACTTATTTCAACTATATAAGGTGGACATAAAATGGTTATTATTTGGAAGCATTATCAGCTGAATCTGAGGAGTGATATTCGGCTGAAACTAATCTTTGGATCGAGTTAAAATTTCATGAATAGATTGTGGAAAACAAAATTCAACATAACAATATATATAATTGATTCATAGGAGAGATTTTGAATCTATTTGCATCCAAAACAAAACAATAATTAGAATAAAAACAGTCGGAAAATTGGTAAACAAAATTGCATTGATATTCAAATAATAAAGATTTCCCATGCAGAAATGATGGTTGAAATATACTTAAGTATTCCTCACGTCAAAAAAATTTTAGTCCATTTTTAACAAAATTATTATTGGTTGCTAATAAATGTTATAACGTTTCAATTGATAGATTTTATTTTTAGCCTTATAACTGGTAGCTTTATAATTTTGTAACTGGAACTGATAGAAATTGAAATCAAAAATATAACGTCATTAAATAACATAATATATAGTTCCATCATTCGCAATAGATAATTTTAGTTTGGTTTCATGAGTTTTATAATTTTGTTGTTGTTGTTACTTATGGCACTTGCCATTGAGTATGTCCGTCTGATGAAAGACTCATAGATTTAAGCTTAATGAGCGTCTCTTGTTTTCGAAGTAGCGCCATTTAGAGCCAAGAGTACGACTTACCATCTTACTCATCACACTTTCGCAGCCCCTTTTTACAGGGGGGCACATTCACACACATCACAGATTGCACACAGAAGAACAACCATGCCCGAACCGGGATTCGAACCCGAGATTCCCAAAACACGAGGAAGACGTGCTACCTCTGAACCAGACAGACGGCGTTTTATAATTTTAAATGATGGAAACCTATAATGGAAAAGATAATGTAATACACCTTACATAACAAAATATACAACTGCATCATTCGCAATAGACAATTATAGTAAGGTTTCATGAGTTTCATAATTATTAGGCGTTAAATTTTATAAACAGTTTTAAGGATAAATTTTACTATCAGTCTAATAATTAGTAGCTGGTGAGTTTTATAACTGGAGCCTACAGAAATTGAAAAGTATAACGTTATTCAAATAACATATAAATCCATCATTCAAAAATAGAGAATTTCTGTGCGGGTTCATAAGTTATATAAATAGCTTCATAAATTGTGAATTAAGAGCTGAGAAGTTTTACAACCGGAGTTTATAAAAATTGAAATGGAATATAACATCATTCAAACGGTGATGGAAATTTTAATGAAGTATAACATCATTCAAATAACATATTTCATCATTCACAATAGAGAATTTTTGTTTGATTTCATGAGTTTTATAATTAATATTTGAGGAGTTTTATAACTGCAGTGGATGTTAACTAATAAAAGAAAAATAATGTCTTTCAACCAAAATAACATAATATACAACTGTAGTAGTTGCAATAGACAATAATAGTGAGGTTTCTTGAGTTTTATAATGGGTATCTGATAAATTTCATAATGAGTTTCAATTGATAAATTTTATCACGAGTTTTATAATTTGAGCTAATGAAAACTGATAATGAAAAACATAATATATTTGAAATAAATTTAATATTTATCATGTAAACATACGCACCATTCGCAATAGACAATTTTAGTGCGATTCATTCGATACACATCATTCGCAATAGACAATTTTAGTGCGTCTCATTCTATACGCATCATTCGCAATAGACAATTTTAGTGCGATGTACTCAATACGCATCATTCGCAATAGACATTTATAGCGCTATTTTATGTATCTGATCAATACATAATAGCTGATCAATTTTCTATATGTTTTAATTAATAAATTTTATTATGAATCTTTCAATTAGAAGATAATGAATTTTATAATTTTAGCTAATGGTAATTCGTAGTAAAAGATGTAACTTCACTCAAATAACGTGCAATTCCATCATTCGCAACAGAGAATTTAAGTGTGATTTAATAATTAATTTCATAAGTTATAAATTAGTCACTGAGAAATTTTATAATTCGAGATAATGTAAACTAACAATGAAATGTAAACTGATAATGATAAATATAACATCATTCAAATAACCCTTTATTTATCTTCATATTAAATTTTATTTTGAAACAAATAGAAAAATTTCCTATATTAACTTCTTAGCTATGAATTAGTAGTTTTATCTATCCTTTTGAAATCGAAATCTCCGCTTTCCTTAGAATCGATTACTTATATAAAAATTTAATTTTTTTGCAGTAAGTTGTTAGAAAGGAGCTAATAGTTAGAGATTAGTTTAGTTATATAAGTTAATGCATTTTTAAAGCAGCACTAAGGCTATTGTACTAAAGACCTCATAATTTTGAACCGTACTCAGATGACGAGGACGACACTTAAGTTGACACCTCCCTCTACAAGCCACAACATACCATACCATACCAGCTGGAGGATGTTTGGCCCGAACAGATTTAACATGCACTAGACCCTGTTCACTTGACTGTTCTTCGGGGGAATCGAGTCTCCAACTTGAAACCCACCGGCTTCGAAGCCGAGACCTTACGATTAGGACACCGCGCCCTGTTATAAGTTAGAAGAGTGGCTTCAGTTATTAAAATTATCTACCGAATTGTATCGATATAAATCTTCACGGTTGATCCGTAGAGAACATCACCCCCTTGGCGCATTTTTAAAAATCGCCAACTCCCCGCGCTCTTCTGTCGTATCTCCCGGAGGAAGATATCTTCCAACGACAACATTGGGTTGCCATATTTGGCGCTAAATATCCTTGGCGAAAATGGGGTGATGCTCTCTCCTGTAGCGCTATCTTTACGTCTTATAACTATCCTGTTCACTTATAGCTTATCAGAGAGCCAAATAATGTGTATAAATTTCCTTCAAAATTTGGTAAACATCTTCAAATGAAGGTCACAATTTAAAATTTTATTTGTTAGCTTAAAGTTGTTTTCAGTTATCGCATTCACAAAAATATAGACATAATTAAAAATTAGGATTTTTGCATTAGAGCAATCTGAAATGTGGTGTCAAGCCCAAATTTTGATGATTGATGTTTTTTTTAACAATTACAATAGTTTATATATTTTATAATAGAAAAAAATCAGCACTGAAGTGAACAAACAAGATTTTTTTTCGAAAAATGGAACCTCATATTTGAAATTTATTAAAGTCAACGATAAATTTTTAAATCCATCTTTCGTTATTTCAATGGAAACATAACTCTTATGACATTACTTTGATTTTCGATCGTTTAATCTAATTATTGTAGGTTTTCAAAACTATTAGTATAACTTTATTCTAAATCTAGACTAGAATGCTCTCTTCTCAAACTCACTTTACCTTTCTTTCAATTTTACTTAAATCAGGGATGCACAACCTATGGCCAGCGGACCAAAATTGGCCCGAGAAGTTTATTAACAAAATTGTTGATAAAATAAGACTGATTTAAAATGAAATGAGATT
Source organism: Argiope argentata (assembly GCA_026289955.1). Classification (NCBI taxonomy): domain Eukaryota; kingdom Metazoa; phylum Arthropoda; class Arachnida; order Araneae; family Araneidae; genus Argiope; species Argiope argentata. The sequence goes on from JAOUZG010030082.1 coordinate 3,490,889, forward strand.
TTTTCAAATAAAGAGGAAAAAATCTGATGTGAAAACGATTCTACATCAGAATAAATGATTGACAGTTCATTAAGCTTATTTACTTTTTACTACGCGGCTTTCCAGTTTGCTCCCTTCATGGCTACCTGCGAGTACCAGTTTTCGTATAGGAGAAGTTCGTGGACTTGAAAAATTTCCACACATGAAAATGTAGTATGAGGATCAAATTCAAATCTTGTGTAATGCGTTTGATGATCGGTTTTCAGAGTTTGAAAATGTCTTAACAAAAATTGATGAATTTTCTTCTCCATTTTCTGTTCTAGTGGCTGAGGTATGCAGATAGCCTTGATCGATTAACAGAAACCTGATTTTTTAAAAAATCAGTTCAAAGGAAAATCGATATTAGAATTTTTTAAAGACTTACTCGAAGAATTTTCGTGCTTTAAGCAAAATGTAGCAGCGTATTCAATTTTCTTTGGCAGCCCTTACATTTGTGAGCAAACTTTCTCACTAATGATTTTGAACAAATCAAAAATAAGAAATAGAATAGCAGATGAGAACCTTTCTTCTGTTCTACGTATTCTCGCAACCAATATTATGCTCAATATAAAATCAATAACTGCAAATATTCAGACGGAACCATCTCATTAATTAATACTAATTTTGATAATTAATGTTTTTCTCAAAATTAAAACTGTGTTTTCTGTATAATAACCAAAAATCCTCTGTTATTCTATTTCAAGTCCATCTTTTTAATCGGAAACCTTTTTTTTTTGAGATAAAGTATTTTAATCATATCCCTAATGTTTGTGTTTTATTCATTTATTTACTGCATAATGTGTGCATGGGTAAAATAAGTAAAGTAATAATTGTAATTCATGCGTATTGAAACTAAAAAAAACAGTGTTTTAACGTCTATATCATGTTTTAACATTCACGTGCTGCTTTGGCCCTCGACATGATCCTTTTTCATATTTTGGCCCATCATCCTGAAAAGGATGTGCATCCCTGCCTTAAATAATAAATGATTAATAAAAAAAGTTATTTTAACCACTTAGATATGAAGAAATTCTCAAAGAAATTTGAGAAGATTTGTTATTTTCTATCAACTTATCAAATTACACCACTTTGCACAATATAGGTGTTGCGGAAAGCAACATGTGCCATAAAAACGAAATATTTCACTGATACAATAGCTTAAGCAATGTGGATAAGGCAATAAAGAACGTATTCTCGCAGATACTTCGCCATGAGTCAAATCGATTACCTTTTTCAAACAAAAGGTCGGAAGAAACATTGGAGAGGGAAAATACATTTCATGGCTCCCATACATCAAATAAATTTCAGTTTATGACCATGAAAATCTCAGAAAAACAATCCTTCACGTATTGAATAAGTGTATAAGGGTATCCTTTACAACTCTCAGGAATAAAAGAAAGAGGGAAAATTGAAACCGTAACCCCAGTCCACCATATACTGGAACCTAAAAATTGATGGGCCTTAAAGTTGATATTTGCCGATACATTTCAAACCATAAGCCCCATAATAGTCAAGATATGGTAAAACACAGGAGCCGGCGTTCTGACATAGGGGCAGCACTTTTTCCCAAACAGCTGGGCACCCCAGGTTCGAGTCCCGATTCGGGCATGTTGTTCATCTTCTCTGTTCTGTCTGTAATGTGCCCCCTGTAAAAAGGGGCTGTGCAAACGATTTTGATGAGTGAATAAATTTTTTTATTCGTTAAAAATTTTAGTTTCTATAAATTAAAAAAATATAGAATAGAAAATTAATGAGCTGGTGCTCTGGCATAGAGGTAGAGTGTCTCCCCCGTGATTTGGGCGTCATGGGTTCTAGTCGCGGTTCGGGATGGTTGTTATTCTGTGTTAATTCCGTAAGGTGAGTGACTGTGCCCTCCTGTAAAAAAGGGTCTGTGCAAGCGAATGTGGTGAGTTTGTATCTAAGTCGTTCTCTTGGCGCTAGTTGGCGCTACTTCAAAAAAAGAGACGCTCATTTCGGCTTAAAACACTTTGATGCCTCGGTAAAGCTTATCCATGACAAGTGCCCCTTATAACAACAACAATATTCAAGACAATTTTAAAAACTTTCAGACATTCTATTTTTTACAGTAATTTGAGCCCTGATATGGAGTTAGATATTTAAAAAGCAAAATACGTTCAGTTGTTATTATTTTATCAAGTTGCCTTCGCAGTTTAATAGTTGTATAATCAATAAACAATTCTAAAATGCATATTTTGAGATACAGTTGGTTTCGTAACATATTTTCAAATAGATTTCAGTGCAAGAATTTTACTTATTATAGTGGAATGGATTTAGTACAATTCTACAGTATTGGATGGATGTTGCGTTTGGTCTAACATGGATTTGGTTCAAGAAATTTAACCAATTACAGTGAAAACCCAATGGGATTTAGCTCTATTTTAAGCATAACAACGGTTAATGAAATAGAAATTAACCATCCTCAATTTTTGAATCGATCAGTCTGTATTAACCATCCACAATTTTTGAATCGATCTGTCTGAATTTTGAAATATTCATTGGAATGTAAGGGTTGATGAAAGAGGCATGGTGTGTTTTGATCCCGTCAAAACTTCTGTTTTACTTTTTCGAGAATTAAAATTAAAGGTGCCATCTAGCATTTTCTAAAGCATTGCTGGGGAACGTTTGACTTCCGAGCAAATAGTATTCTGATCATGATTAGGTGTGTGCCGAAAATGGCGTTACACCGGTAAAAAGCTCATAATTCAAATAAAAAAAATAGAATTTAAATAGTTGTCAAAAGACTAGTTATTCAAAAAAAAAACTTTTATAGGTTGTGTACTAGAAGCTAAAACATCCAAAGAAACAAGTAGTATAAAAAACAATTTTTTTAAAATCAATTCCAACATAGGTTTACAAAGAAAATTTTTATTTCATTTACTTTTTATTAAATAATTACAAATAAGATTAATATGTATATAAATATGAAAGAATCACAATATAAAGCGGCAAAATAGAAACCGAATTTCCTGGCAATTTCCATTCTCCTTTCTATACATGGTGTTCGAACTCACAACCCAAGGGATGGGAATCCAAAGCCTTACCAACCAGACTATCCCGGCCTGACAATTACATTTACTATAAAAAGTTGGTCAAAAATTTTTAATAGCGCTTAATTTTCAACGTCAATAGAGGATTCAAAGCCAACTGTGACAGTGGAAAAGGCGTTATTTTTCTAAACCTGTCGGGGAACGCAATAAAGATTAGAAATTTCTAATTTTCTTTATTCTGTATTATTTTAATTCTAAAGTACTTTAAAATGAACTAGAGAAATACATTCATTAACAATGTGTAATTTAAAATGCATCAAGCAATAAAAAGCAAAATAAAAAGAATCATATAAAAAAACTGGCCGAAAACATGTTAAGCCTAACCTCATTAGTGTGACGGAAAAAAACTGAATTCGTTACTTTTTTGGCTCAATGAATTAATATTTGAAAAAAATTGCATTTACATCAAATGTAATCTAGTACAAATTTGACAAAATTGACTTGAACTTCAGTAGATGAATAAAAAGTAAAAGTAGAAAGAATATATATATATATATATATATATATATATA
>JAOUZG010030082.1:3504247-3514974 GCA_026289955.1 Argiope argentata
ATATATATATATATATATATATATATATATATATATATATATATATAGGGAGAGTGTGAGCTAATTGTAGGAATTGAAAAACGCATTTTATTTATTAGAATGTAGTTATTCGTCTAATTTGAAAAAAAAAAATTCTTTTCTCAATAGCCAAGGAGTTACTGGGAAACGAAAATTTTTAACCTAAGTATTTTCTTCATTGAAATGAATAACCCGGACGAATATGTCGAGGATTTTCATTCTTCTTATCCTTTCTCGTCATTCATATTTAATCAAAATTACTTGAGTTCTCTTATTCGCAGTTTAGTGCGAGAAAAATGTTATTTATGTTTACTAATACTAAAGATGAATGTGTGTGTGTTTTTGTATGCGTTTATATTGATTTTCTATAATCCAGACCGTTTGACTAATAGCAACAAATTTTGACATGTATATATACTAGAAAATGGGAATATGCCCCTCGTAGTGATAATTTTTTGAAATTTTAATTAATTAAAAATTATGTCGTCATCTCAGTGTTTTCCCACAATAGCTTCTGATTACATTATTCATCAGGGATTAGTTTTGGATGATTTCAAAAATTATAAAAAAAAGGAATTTAGCAAAACAATTTCCAGAATTTCAGATTTTTTCCAAAATTATATTTTTTGTATCATTTCCAATTATTGCTGCTCTTAATTTCTAATCGGTTTTATTGTTTCATTAAATACTGAACAGCTGAAAAATGTATAATTTTCAAGACGGATTGAAAAAAATAAGGGAAGTTACGATAGGATAAACGAACGGAAAATTATGCCTCTAATCGCTCTGTGACGTCATGGGACTGGTGTCCATTAGGAAGATGCATTTATATATGAATAGAGGGTTGCGTAAGACAGTTAAAATAATATATCTTTAACGATTAACAATTTCATGAAATTACGGAAATTGTTTACTTGAAATGGAATATAACCAATATCTCTGACAGACTAGTTGGTCACCAAAGGCGATGAACATATTTTAAATATATAAGGGGTTTGATCTAAGATCAATTATTACAGGAAATGTACAGAAATGCTCGTGAAATCAAGTCAAGAGAATCCTAGCAGTAGGTTGGTTTAATAAAAGAAGCTACTTAAAAGTGCTTGACAAATTAAATATAAGGAAACTGAAATGCCCATTTGCGTTTATCATCGCCAGTATATCATATAAATTGATTTCACTTCATCAATTTAAGGTCGTTTCTGTTGAATAAAATACAAACACGTCGTTAGTGTAATAGTTTGAAAACTGATTATAGCAAAAGTTAAGTGATGTATTGTTAATATGTAAGGTGTGAAAAATATGAATAGAAAAGATTAAAATTAAGGAATAATTTTGAGAAAATAGCGTATTAAATGAAATTATATGATCGGGAAACCCGTCTGTAATATTTCTTCCTTAATCCCTAATAAGCCAAATAAAAAAAATCATCAAAAATCTAATTTAGATAGTAAAACAGAATAGCAATTTTTAAACTGAAAATTTCATTAAAAACACTGTTCGATATTTAATTATTTTAATAATAAAAAGATAATAATTTCCTTAAATAAAATAAAATTTTAAATATTTTTTAATACTAATTTTTATTAACATGTAATTTTAATAAATCTATTATATACAAGATTTCGAATTAAAAAATTGCATTGTAAAACTTTACAGTAAAATGTGCTATTTAAATTTTATGTGTTCAGTTTTTAAAAAGTTAAAGACTTATTTCTAATTTAATCGATGGCATTATATATTAATTAATTAATTTCTCCTATGGCTAAAAGGTTGAAAAAATTAAAAACGTATTGCTGTTTTAATCGATGACATTATACATTAATTAATTTTTCCTATGGCTAAAAGGTTTAAAAAATTATTCACTTAGGATTATTCAGGACATAATACCAGGGCAAATTACTTTCAATATTAATTAATAAAAATATTAATTAATTAATTTCTCCTATGGCTAAAAGGTTTAAAAAATTAAAAAATTATTGCTATTTTAATCGATGACATTATATATTAATTTCTCCTATGGCTAAAAAGTTTTAAAAAAATTTCACTTAGGATTATTCAGGACATAATATCAGGACAAATTACTTTTCAAATTTTTTTAAAATAATTTAACAGTTTTTAATTTTTTCAAATGAACTAAAATAAATTTGAAATAACCTTATGTTCATCAAACATTTAATCATTTTTGGAAAATTTGAGATTTGTTTACAGATAAGAATTTAAAGCGTCTGAATTTGTTAAATTGTATTATTTATTCTTTTATTACTATCATTAGTTATTCTATTTTGTTTCCTAAATAACTTGAAAGGAATCCGTGACTATTATGTAAGACGAATTTAACACCTATTTCAGCTATCTCAACTTCCTTCGCGTCTGTGCAATTGGAATAAAGTCATTCCTATGCAGGAATTAAAAAATCGTGACTTATGTACCCTTCCACGGTAACATCCATCCGATGCCGATGTGCAACGCTTCGAATTCGCAAACGATTTTCTTGCATGCGCATTCCACTAAACTCGTTTGCTTTATTTTCCTTTTTTAACGAATGATTCATTTCAACAAAAATGGGCGAAATCCATAAAAGGTTCCGACGTCAAAGAAAAGAATAAACGATCCGATGAAAAATGGAGAAAAGTAAATAAACACAGAAGAGCGTAGGTGTCGTTTAACTCGAAGAAAAACTGACGCAGACACTTAACACCTATACTTATAATATTTATCAATTCCTCAACGAGCTGTTCGACAACGAAATTAATTAATGCGATCCGTAAAGCGTGCAGCTGAAATGTGAAGAAATAGGGAAAAAGACTTTATACAAAAAACAGAAATTAGTTAACAACATGGATAAATGCAATGTTTGTTACTTTTCCGTTAGCCAGGCGCAAGCACAAAAGAAATTTGGCAGAAATTCTACAATATTTGCTGATTTTTTGCTTGCGCCCGCCTAACGGAAAAGTACCAATTTAAAAAAATTATGACGATATAAAAAAGACTTGCATATAATAAATTTTATTGGCCTGATACTCTTCGAAATTAAAACGACAGTTAATGTCCTGCTGTGCGTTGGAATATCCTGAGACACAAAACCATATTTATCTCTACATTAGTATCCCTTCATGTCAATAAAAAGTATAAAACACAGTTTCAAATTCATACCGTTTTGGTGTTACATCACACGATTTAGGAGGCCAGTTTTCAAACTTTTGAAATGAGCCCAATAGACTTTCATTATTTTTGAAATATTGTTCACCAAAGGAAATACTTTATTTCACTGTGTAAAGCTCCATTTTTACTAACCCTAAAATAACAGTTGACAAATGCTTTTCTTACTACGGTTGCCGACACTTTACTGCACGAAAGTGGCAAATTCAAATCTTGCGTTAATTTTGGGACCCTTTTAAAAGAAATTCCACCAAATTTTTCTGCGGGCATTAAATTAAAATCAAAGAGTACTGTACAAAATGGAACAATAGTAGTTTAGTAATGCCGCTTTAAACATAATTTCTCAAAATGTCTTCTTTTTTATCATGTCAGAACATGTTGTTTTGGGAATGAGGTTTTTGGCGTCAACAAAAACCGTAGGCGAGAAATAAATGTCTGCACGAGAATCTAAAAAAAAATCAGCTTTTAGTGACGAGTTGCCATTGCATTTACAAAAACTCTGATTTTAAAAAAAGTTAAAAACTACAGCCAATAAAACACAAAAAAGTGTCATTTTCAGCACGTGATTATATGAAATGAAATAAAAAAGAAGTGTGATATTTTTTAAAACAATAAATGCGAGACAAAGTTTTTTGGATCGTTTGTGATAACTAAAATGACTCATTCAATGAAACGATTAAAATGAATAAAAATATAATTTAACTCGCACGAGCATGTGGTGCTAGGCCGTTCAAAAAATGATTCTGACATGATACGTTGTAATATGCATAGTAGATTTCATTTTAATCGTTTATTTATGATTCAACATTTAATCATATTTTGATTTGAAAAGTTTTTCTTCCATTATCCTACTGTTCACTTTCTTATAAATTCAATTTCAATAGTCTGACATTTTAATTTATTACAGATTAAGCAAAGAATTTCTATTTTCTCTTTAAAAATTTGGTAACTATTAAACAATTGAAGTAAAACTCCGCTCACAAGGCAGCTTTTAAGATTTTCCCATTGTGTTTGTATGGAACGACAAACAGTACCACCCAGAAGAAAAGAATTAAGCTTATATAAGAAATCAGATAAAAGTTTTAACAAACAATCAGGAAACAGGTTTCAGAGGCGTTATTGGGAATGGCAACAATTGTATAGATTTCAGAAATTTAAACATCAAAGATAGGCTTGGTCTTCGAAATAACCTTAGCGCAATTGAATCTGTAAGAATTGTAATATTCGACGATCAAAAGAAGGTTATCCATTTTCGAAAATTTAATTTCTCTGATGAAAATAGATGATGGGTTGAAATGTCATGTAACAATCGTGGGTTTGTTCTTTACTTTCAATTAGATTTGAAGTTTTAAGAGAGAAAAAAAATCAAAAATTACAATTTGATTATCGAGGTTAAATTGTATTTTAATCTGAAATCGACAATAAATTGAAATGAATTTCAATCTATTGAAATCTTAAGTAGTTTACATTCTTTTAAATTTACAAATTGAGTTTTTAAGTTCACGAAGTTGATTATATGATTTAAGTAGTTTTTATGTTTTAATTTTTTTAAATAATTTTCATTTACAAATTAGTTTACAGCTGTTTACTATTTAAATATAATACAATATCACAATAAACATTCATCATAAAATGTTAACTTTCATTTCATTTTTAACCCTTTTCATTCGGATTCATGTCGGCTAACCAATTTGACATTTTATTTATTTATTTTTCAATTTTGAATGTTAAATTATGTAGATTAATTTTTCGGAAACATTTCACTTGAAAACATTAATACATATATATTATATATATCAGAATAGTAAACAAGTAATAATTTTGCATCAATTTACTTTTCTGAGCGCAAAGGATTAATATATGGTGACGGATCTAAAAATATTCGAAAATAATGATTAAAACTGACAGAATCACCCGAGTTTAGGGCAATGCTCCAATTTTTTTTTTCTTAACTGATTTAACATGGATGTCGTACGGCGGCTTCCTGGCACAGAGATAGCACGTCTTCCTCGTGTTCTGTGTGTCCCGGGTTCGAGTCCCGGTTCGGGCACGGTTGTTCTTCTGTGTTCGATCTGTGAATGTGCCCCCCCCCTGTAAAAAGGGTCTGTGCAAGCGTGTGTGTATGTTTCATCCTCATATGAGCTAGAATTCAGACTTCTGCTTTCGGGTGCTCAGGGGTCCAAACCCTCAGAAGCTACTGCACCCCTCTTTCCGTTGTAAAAAGCGAACATGACATCATCATCATCATGGATGTCGCACATGTGGGCTAACTGCTGCTTTTCAAGCAGTCTCCTTATAGCCAATCATAAGTTCACGCTTATTAATGTTAAAAACATCAATCACCATTAGAGTTTGCATAATAGAACATAGGCAATAAAATTGTAGCTTAACATTGTAAAAAAGTGCATCTATGTAGTTTTGTTATTGTTGTTTTTTGTAATGGTACTTTCCATGGGCAAACTCCCTGATGCAGTCCGCGATTTTAAGCCGACGATACATCTCTTGTTCTAAGTAGGACCAAAAGCACGACTTAGATACTGAAGTATCACATTCGCTTGTAAAGCACCTTTATACTGAGGGGGGGGGATCTCAAAGAGCAGATAAGTTAATTATACCTGAACCGGGACTCGAAACCAGGACGCTTAGATCACAGAGAAGGAGCTCTACCCCTGTAGCAGGACGTTGCCACTATGTAGTTTTCAATGTATGTAGCTAAAGTGCTATGTAGTTTTAAAACTTTGCTCCTAAAGTTAAAAATAATGTATTGAATATTTATATGGTTTTATTGCAAATATAATATGGCTTTAACAACTATGTAGTCTTATGTTGTTTTAAATTACAAATTAGACCACCAAGAATTAATAGCTATATTTCAAAGCTTCCGATGCAAATGGTACCTTTTTGTTTTCATTTCATTAGAAAATTACATTTTCCTACTTTTGAATTATTCTGTATGTGTATTTTAATATCAAAAGTTGCTTGCTAAAAAAATAAAATTTAACAAATTTATTCCGTAAATTCTTAATAAAAAATAAAAAAATTTATTCAAGCTGAGGAATTTTTATGATGAGAACTTTTTTTAATTAATTTTTTTGACATTATACTGTAAAAACAAAAATTAAAACAGATTTAATTTCTATTTGAAAATTTCATAGAACGATGTTGTTTCAGAATTGAATAATATGTCATCATTTTTTTAAAAAAAAATTTCTCCTAAATAACATAAGCAAATAATTATTTATAGGCTATATAGTAGTGATAATATATACAAAATTAACGCACTTATTGTGATTGCAACATTTATATGAATAAATATAATCATCAAAACGGTATAAGTTAATGATAAATATACATTCAAAAATATTTTAATAAAATAATTTAAATTAGTATAAAATTTCAAGGAATTACAATTAATATTACTAAAATTTTGCAAAAAAGGCTTTTTTTGATTAAAAAAAATTTCATACTTTTAAAAAAAATCTACTGTAAATTTTATTCTTAGTTAATATTTTAATAATCTAATATTAATATTTTATATTAATTGAAATGCATTTAAAAACTCATTTTTATGGAGTACGTTTTACCCAAGTAATAAATACTGAAATCCACCCATTTACCGGTCGAGTGTTTTGAATGATTTTTTTTTCATCACACATGTTTTATAATGTAGTCGATATAAAATATCCCTATTTTCGAAAGTTATATTAAAATAATCTGCGATGAGTGAGAAAAATGTGCAAAGACTTTTTTCTAATTTGTAAATTATATCCCATATCGTTCCAAGGAATCGTCAAATGTTACATATTTTAACAAAAGCCTCTATTTCAATCGAAAGCACAACGAAGGATCAGCAATTGCGATAAAATGCATTTTATTAAGTACAATTTGTCTTATACTTGAAATTGGCGACTTACACTTTTCTAATTGGGATGTCATACCGGTGTATTATTTTTAACGATCTGGTATAAATGTCGTGCCACTTTCATAAAAATTTTATCTGCGCGGAAGCAATCAGCGGAACGCCACTATCAAATTGTAGATTGCTTTGTTTCCCTATTACGCTATTTCACGAAATACGTGTTGGCATATTTATGACTAATGAGGAAAAATAAAATCAGCATTGATTCGTATTTTTATTTTTTTTTCAAACCAATAGAGGGTTAAAAGAGACGGAGAGTTTATAAACTAAAATTTATTTTGTAAATATTAAAGGAAGAAAGAGGATTCAATTAAAAATCAGCAAGGATCATTTACCTTGTGAATTATTTTGCGAAATGCTTGTTGAAACGAAGCAACAATTCATTTTTAAAATAATTTAAAATAATATTCATTTTTAAAACAATACCAGCAATTTAATTAAATAGTATAAAAATATAAGCTACCAAAATAATAAAATTGGGAAAGTGTTTACCCTATTTTATCCAAAATCTGTTTTTAACACTAAATGAATAGTTTTTATCTGAAAGATTATAATATTGTTACAAGCGGACGAGCACCGCGGAAGCACATTGAAGTTGGCGACGTTTGACAAGGAGCTTCGAGCCAGCCGGGTTGGCGAAAGGAATAGTCTGGTAGCCGCTGGATCGTACATGAAGCTTCGCGTGCTTTTGGACACGCGCTTGCTCGGCTATATAAGAGACGGGTTGTCTTACCTCCGCAGTTAGAGTTTTCCTCTCGGAAGAGAAGCGACTCGTCGTACGAGCTGATTACTTCTCTCGCTTATTATTAGTGAGCTGTGTTTACGTTAGCTGTTAACGTTGTGTTCTTGAGCTCGCTGTGATTTACTGTTTACTGTGCTATACGATATCTGTTTTGCAGGCTGTTTTTATTGTGCGCAAGGCTTGCATTTACGCTGTGAGTGACTGTTGACTGCTGGATTGTGTTTATCTGAAGTTTTACTTTGTCATGTTTTATTTTTATTGTGAGTTTTAATTTTAATGTGAGGACAACACAGATATTTTTTTTTGTGCTGTCCACAAGTAGAGTCCATTCAATCCGAACCCGCTACTCTAAAAACATAACAATATTTTTAAAACTTTGTTTCTATGTTAGTAAAAATGCTTCTATTTATTTTTCCAGGTTCTTATTTTCCTTTAATAATAAGATACATTAAAAAATATTCAATAAATAAACCATTCTTTTCATAAAAGTAATTTAAGTAAATTGATTAATTTTTGATAATAAAGTTGAAATTGAGAGAAATTTTTTTTATTCGTAAAAGGAGTGTCCAAGTAACAATTGTACTCATGAGATTTTTTTTGAAAATTGAGTAAAAAAAGGGAAATGATGGTTTTTAATTTAAAGATGGCAGTTAATGTTTAATTTAAACACCTTAAAGACCGGTTTGTTCTTCCAATTAACACTAGCACCCCTTTTTTAAAGTCGGTTATTTATAAACTTCCATCTTATTAACTTTTTATAAAGTTTTTTCAAACTTGGGAAAATTAAATATACAACTGCAATAATATTGCTTAATATTTTGATTATTAAATTAACTGCCTGTTGCTCTGTATTTTAATAAGAATGTAAATACAACTAATTATAAAGGCAATGGCTTAAATATATCAAATTTGATGCGGAATTTTTTTTATTATGAGTGCACTTTTACGTCTCAATTTTGTTTATCGGTTGATAAAATCGTGTATAAAACACAAAATTCAATTTTGAATATTATTAACGTATGCAAGGGATTAATTGCCAAATAACTCGCAAGTATGGCCCGACAGATTAAGTAGAAATACTCCCAAATGTTACCAACTGTTAAACACCAAATGTTAATATGACAACCATTCCGCTCCAACAGTTAATATCGCAACCATAGCTCACCAATTGTTTAACATCGCAACCATAGCTCACCAATTGTTTAACATCTCAACCATAGCGCACCATTTGTTTAATATCACAACCATTGCGCACCAATAGTAATATCGCAACCATTGCGCACCAAAATCTATCATAGCAACCATAGCGCACCAAAAGTTGTAACTATTGTACTCCAATACTACGCAATACAAGTTTATTAGAGAGTATGTGAGAGCGTTTTGGAGATGTTTAGTTATATTAGCGTTCCGTTATAAAGCAACACTAGGACTAATATTGGAAGGGACAGTGTAATTTTGATCCATGATCAGAAGACGAGAACGACACCTGTGCTTTTACCCTCTGTCTACACCACCCAGTGGGAGTACGTTTTGATTGGCGCATTTAACGTGCAACGGACCCCCTTACACAACGTTTCTTCGGTGGAATCGGATCTCAAATCTGAAATACTACTACCCATACGCCGAGTATTTACCCCCCAAGCCATCGCAGTAACAACATTTTGAATAGATCCCACCCTCTGGGGGAGACCCTCCAATTTATATAAAAGCAAAGGATCTCCATTTCATATAAAAGCTCCCCACTACTTGAGGAGACCCCTCCCACTTAACATGAAAGTGAGACATCTTTCTTAATTTCTTAAATGAATACACTTCGGAGCAATTAAGTCCTCGAATAAACAAAAGGCCATAAAATGTATTTTCTATCAGTTAAAGCACAAGAAGAGTAATCATAACTAACAAAAATTGAATTAACTTCGCATAGTTAAAAAAAATTCGAATTACGGAATATATATTACCATCCTCATAGAAAGTTCAACGAGCTTAATAAATAAATCCGAATAACCATCAGACTCGAGTTAGCCGAGTTTCACTATATTACCGTCCCCTCAATTAACTTTTGCTGAATTGGATTTATAATTAATAAAATCTTATGGGCCGAATCGCCAAAATATTCTCTGTTTGGAAAAATTGGCGTTTATTTGAAAGATGCACGTGAAAGTAAAACGTGTTCGACTCAGAAGTGGGCCAGATTCCATAGGATAGTATTATCGGAAAACAGAATCTTAATCCTTTCTGAATGCGTTAACTCGATTTGACCGCATCACGGAATGGCTTCTTCGCACCGATTGGCGATTAAATCAAGACTGCTGGACATTGGCGACGATCTGAAAAACCGATCTTAACTCGTTTAAATTCATTTCTTTTTTATCAAGTCATGCATAGAGAAGGGTGGCTAATGGATTTTTAAAAATACCGCGGCACGACACATTGTTTGCAATCTTACTTTAATTACACTCCTAATCACGCGCATTTATTTCAAAGATTGTTCAAACAGCTAATTTATTATCCAAGCCACACTTCTTGTTGAAATTTAGCAGAAATGTTTTCTATTTTTAAGTCTTCTTTAAAGCCGCTCTGTTATCTTGAAAACGGTTAAATCAGATAGTAAATATAAATTAACTATTTGATAAGAATAGCAAACAGTTCATAGTCAATGTTGTTTTAAGTCTGTCTGCAGTCTGTTATTTAGCGCTTAAGATATGGAAGGGATTTCCTTCACGAGTTGATATAAGTGTCCTGGTTTTATTCAAATACAATCCGAAATGCAATCATAGAATAATTTTGACAATGTTGAGCCTATTATTGGTCATTTTTTAATTCCTACTATTAGCTGACACTCTCATATTTTATATATATATATATATATATATATATATATATATA
>JAOUZG010030082.1:3515374-3551305 GCA_026289955.1 Argiope argentata
GGATGACACTTGATGTTAATACAGTTTTTTCAAATATTAATTCATTAGTTTTTTTATTTATTAACTAAAAACTAACTTTCACGCCTTTATAGTAGTTGTAATTGTTAGGTCGGGATAGTCTGGTTGGTAGGGCGTTGGATTCGCATCCCTTGTACTGCAAGTTCGAACCTGGTCACAAAGTTCTCCATTTCGAAAGTTATACCACTGGGGGATTGAGTCAAAGGTGATCGTAATTCGGGTGCTCAGAGTTCCATACTCTAAGAAGCAACTACACCCCTCCTTCCGTTGTAAAGCGGAATAACAATTGTAATTATTTAATAAAAGTAACTAAAATAAAAATTTCCTAATATCCAAAGTAGGAATTGATTTTTAAAAAAATTTATATTACTTGTTCAAGTAAAATTTAATTGCTTCACAACTTAAAGAAATATGAAAAACTTTTAATAAACAAGTTATGTATTAAAAAAATGTAAGTCAATTCCTATTAAGGTCAAAAAAGAATATTTTTATTTTAGTTACTTTTTATTAAATAATTACACTTAATGTAGATACTTTATCAAAAAATTATTGATTTTCCCAAGAGTTGAAATCGCATTCTTCACCTTCACGGGCAAACTACTGAAATCCTTGCATTTTAACGATTGAGCTACTGGCTGTCGATTTCAATTTTCGTTAAAAACTCCTAACACTAATTAAAGTATTAAAAACAAATTAAATTTAATAAATTAATATTGGAAAAAAATTTCATTAACATCGAGTGTCATCCGCAACAAGTGTTTTAAAAATGTATTTGAACTTGAGTAGATGGATAATTGTATTTTATTTACGATTGAAAATTTTCCCTTATATATATATATATATATATATATATATATATAGGGAGAGAGTGAACTAATAGCAGGAATTGAAATAACTCCAACTATTGAATATGCCCAAAATGAACATTTTCACGGGTGTAATTAAAGAAAGAAAATTCTTTTAACTTTAGTAGGAGAAAAACACTGTTTGAATTATATTATTCTAAATATAGTATTAGAAGTTAAACTGAAAAAAATTAATTGTCACAGCTAATAACAGAATAGATAATGAACTAATCAACATTCAAAAACTAATTCTATGAATTATAAAACGGTTTGAAGTCGGTAATTATGTTCGCTTTTAACATACTATAACGTCAAGTTTCCGTTAAACTTTTGATTAATTACAAGTGAAATGAAAAATTATAATATGTCTCTCCAAAATATCATTATTTGGGAAGTCATCGTTTTGGGTCTCCAAAATACAGTTTCTCCAAATTTGACAGATGTAAAAAACCTGAATTTTAGAACCCAAATATAAAATTTACAAACACTGGCAAATTTATTTTTCTTGTTAAAGGCATGCGAAATCAAACAAAACATTTATTCATTTGATATAATTCCCAAATGAGTAATAGTCATTTCAATTAAATTGTTGAATTTTACATTTTAAAAGTTTGAAAATATGTAATTAACGTAGTAATCTATTTGGTCATTTTAAAAACAGAAGAAATATTTTGAATAATTTCAACATCAATAGAGAAATTTCCAAACAATCTTTTAAGTGATTTTGTATATTGACTGACATAAAATGTTTTACAAATTTCCAAAAAAAATTTTATTAATTGCCCATGATGTTCGATAGAGCTTATACCAAATATTCTGTTTAATATTTTGCAATATCAATTACTGAAAAGGACTACGAACTTTCTTCTTCAAAATAAACCTTCCACAAAGAGGAAATAAATTCCATCTTCGGAAAACCGCAAAATGAAAATAATCATTTCCAAAAACCAAATAATCAACAACCGAATGTAAATACATGATTATGCTGTTGAAGACAATAAAAGCCATTACATCTATTTCTAAATAACTGTCAAAGTTTCTTTCATCTGCACTAGAGGGCGTTACCAAAAGTCACTTAAAATATTCTTTGCAATCAATTATATTTCTTTTGAAATGCAGCAATTAATCTTTTTATTTATAGTATTCCAATTTGCATTTCAACTCCTTCATTCCTCTCTTTCAAAAAACGTGCGATATTTGATTGAATCGTCATTTCCGTTTCTGCTTCTCAATTAAATTTTAAACTTTTGAAATCGTTTGCTTAGATCTGATAAGGATTTAACAAAACATCCATTCATTCGGTAGTGTTTTTCAGTTTATCGTCTGCTGAGAAAATAACGACGAGAAAAAAGCAAAAAAGAAAGCAATTTGATTCGATATTATTCGACGGAAACGCCCTAATAAATAAAAGGATTTACAATGGTTTCATAAATGGGGGCAAACTGCAAAATATTAGTTTAAAGATCTCATTCTGTTTGTTTTGGAGTGATTCAGCTGCGAATGTGTGTGGGAAATTTTCTGCTTTCTTTAGACGATTTGCTTTTCAATAGAAATAAAAAGAAAAACAAGTCTGTGATTTTACAAAACTTTTACAAGTGGTCATTTCGAGTAATAAAATTGCATTATAGAGCAATAGAAGGCTACTTTTACGATTTCTTAATACGAATATAAACAATTCTAGAATTCTCCAATAATAGTATTTATGTAACGGAAAATTTAATATAGTTTTGACTGTTTTCCGGCAAAAAAGAACTTATAGTAAAAAAAAAAAAGAGCTCAAATGGTTTATTCAAAACATGCACTGTCAAGAAACGAAATGCTAAGTTTTTTTCTCCTTCTAATATTGTCACGACTTGCACTGATATCTGGTATCCGTGCTTCGTTTCCTATTATCGTCTGCAAATAAATCTTGTTTCGAACGAGTTGAAATCGTTTGTTTTGACAATTCCGGAAAACATTGAATTAACTATTTCAGTACAGTTTTTATATAAGCAATTTTTCACCAAAATATTTAAAATATTGGGAAAATAATTTTATAGAAGTTATTTTTTAAATGTAGAAAGTTATTAATTAAACAATCCATTTAAGAAAGATTTATTTTTCAATTTTCTTCGTTAACGAATCATATTCATCAGGATTTTTTTTAGAAATTTGATAAACTTTTTTAAAAATAAGATGCATTAACGTTTTTCCCAATTAATCCCAATGTATTTATTTATATTTAAAACGTTGTTTTGTTTATTTATATTCAATTATTACCATACATATATTTTCTTGGTACTTCTTTTAAATGAAATACATTATTGATACTCTACTCATCTTGAGTCTCAGAATCTTATTAGCATATTTTTTTTAAAAAAATGGAAAAGCAATTTCAACAATTAAGACATCTGAAATAATGTTTTAAAGAGGAAAAGATACATACAACTATCAAAATCATTTATAAAAATATAAATGTCGACTTTTCTCAATTTTAGTTATGATTACGTTCTCATCTGTTCATCTAAAGAGTATATAGTTTTTTCGTCGAGCTTTCGAAACTCTTCATTTTGTTATATGGGCTACATAAGATATATAATTCTTTAAAACTAGCATACTTGCTTTAAACTGTGTCATGGCAATACCACATTAATAGATGTAAAAAAAGATGCAATGTTTGTACAAGATATATTTGGATTTTCTTGTATCAAATTTGAATAGTTGCTTCGCATAATAGGTTTTCCATAATGTTTTTTTTATTTTGAAGGGATTTTCATTAATTAAAAACTAATCAAAATTTTAATGTTTCATCAATAATTCCGAAATTTTACCATACGAACGTCATTCTTACACCATTTAAAAACTTAAAAGAAAAACCGTTTTTCAACTTTATCAAGTAAACATTTTCACAATTTCCACTTCAATTATCATTATTTTTAATTAATTTTAAACGCATTTCCTAATAGAACTTTAAATTGTTGAAGTGAAACTGAATCTATCTTTATTCTTTTGGTACATCTTTCAAGTTTATAAATTTATCAATATTAAATATACTTTTCAATTTTTTTTCGTTTATAAAGTGTAAAGTTTTTATAACACTCTCTCATTAGTGCACTAAAAAGTGGGAAACATTTTTTGGTAAGGTATAAACGTTAAAACAAAATTAATAAATTGTAAAATGTGAACACTGTAGCGAGAGAAAATTTTGAACACATTTATAAGTTAACTTTTTTTAATTTAGAAAATTTTTATCTTTTTGATATTTATTGTGGTTTTATTTCGTTATGTAATCCTTTGCATTATTTCTTTCTTCTGATATGGTGTTTTAACTTCCAAAATGTTGATAAAAATCATCTTACTTTTTTGTGCATGATTAATATTATATTTTAACAATATTTTTTTAAAAAATATATTGTTTTTCACCTTTTTGAGTATACATTACATAAATAATTACAAAAAATAAGGGATATTGAATGCAATTTTTTTACAAATATACCACCAGACGTCGCTACTAGTATAAAATCAAAATTTACACAAATTTAATACAAAAGCTGAAATATTGTTTTTTTTTTGTCAATTGATACACACATAGTACATATTAGAAATTTTAGAACTCAAGTACATCGAAAAATGAGTGTAAAATCTATTACAAAATCCATCTATTTAATTTATGAAGCAAGCTCTGTGAATCAAAAACTTGTAAACAATTCAATCATTTTTTATATTGTGCTATTAGAACTGCAACGTTATTATGTGAAATTAAAATCTTAATTTTCATTTTGCATACTCAATTATAGTAAACATTTATTTTTATACCTCGCACGCACTAGATTTCTCATTGTTAAATCGTCATTAATTTAAAGCGAGAAACAGCAATAATTTACAGGCACTTTTGAACACAGAATTCTATTTTAATATAATTTTTATATCATTTTTCCTTTCTGACGCCACTTTGAATTCTTTTTTTATTTTTAACCTTCATCGAAACGCTTTTCAGAACACGAAAATACGAAATATTCTTTATACTTTAAAATTCGAATCATCAAGGCACCATTGAAAATAACCTTTTATTGTAAAGTAATTCAAACGTAATAAAAGAATTTCTACGCTCTTTACAACAACAAAAAAAAGATATAAAAATTCTTTTTTCTGGAAATTGTACAAATCACGATTCCTATTCTTCTGGAATTGAAGGAAATTTAAGAGGTCGCATCATTCGCCTGATTTGATGATGAATATAATGATGACATTCAGTAAAAGCGGGATTTTTCTTCTTTTTTTTCATTGAACAATGATTTCGTGAATACTGAAATAGAAAGCAGGAGGCACGCGAATAAGTGACAGTGTGAAATAATGTTTCCTTGAGTTCAATGCTACAGCAGATTTCTCACTATGGTTGGCAACAATTCAACTTATGATAAAGAGGAAACTTACCATTGAATTCAAATGTGAAAATTCAGGCACTTCTGGTATCTCGATTATGCTACAACTTACATTTCTTACGATATTTCTGAAAAATTTAGTATCTAAAAGCAAAAAACTTATACAAGTATTTATACTGGAATTTTTTTTCTGAAAACTTATTACTTTATCTTCTAGAATGCGAAATATACAAAAATTACATTTGTTAATGCATTGATACTATTCAAATAGTTACTAAATAAAATGACTTCTTAAGAACACAACATTTTATTTTATTTTTCCTAAGATCTTTTTTTATTATTATTATTATTTACAGCTGCTGATTCCAAAAAAAATAAACGTTGCTAAGCAACGCCTGAATTAAATTTTAGCACCAGCACGTTTTTCCACGAGAAAATAGGTTATAATAACAGTTAACAGTCAAGATGTTATAATTATAAAAATATTTAAAAATTACAAAAACATTTTATAAACTTATAATATATGCTGTAAAATTTAATAAATATTATTTGAATAAATATTATAAAGAATTTATAATTTTCTAATTAATATTTTGATATTATTAAAACTGCCGTTACACATTTAACAATTTTTAAAGCATAATATTATAAGTATATTACAAATAAAGAAATACCAAAATTAAAAATATCATTATTTAAGTTTTTAATTTTTAAATCCATTTCATTAATATAAAATTTTAATTAATCATCTTTGTTACATATAAAATATAAACTCATATATAGCTATAATATAAACTCAAATTTAAATATAATGTAAACTCAACACAATAATTTAAAATTAAAATTTAATGAAACTTGATTTTGGAAATATTAATATAGTGTATTGTCATCAAAAAACACGAGTCTATGAATTTCAAAATTCTTAACTTATCAAGAAATAATTAAAAACTAATTACAAAATTTCTTCTTTCCCAGGTATAAACTAAGTTGAAAAAATGTATAAACGTAATTGTAATCGTCAGAGAAACTGATTTTAACAATTGAAGCCACATCGCCAAAGAATCATCACATTTTGGCGACAAACTTTCCGAATTCAAATAGAATTTTTAAAAATTATGTTATTCTGTAACTAAAAAATGAGGAATTAGCAGCTAAATAAACTTAATTTGTACCTTTAACCCCTTAACCGGTTTGCCCGTACGCCGTACGTGCATCGATTTATAGAATTTCGATAGTTGTAAACAAAAAATAAATCATTTATAACAATTATAATTCAATAGTAAAATGACTTCGAATACGTAGATAAGCCAAGTATTCCATGCATTTCCATTTGAATCAAAATAAGAAAATATTCCCAAAATAGGAGGTGTCATCTTATGAGATAGTTAGGAAAATAAGCCAGTTAAGGGGTTAACCACTTCGCATTCAATGACGGGTCTGACACGCACATCGAATAACTGAATTTTTATTTTCCAAGTCTGCATTTAAGCAACATAATTTAATTAAATGCGTACAAATCAATTCGAAACGCTTTAATATCCCAAATGCTCCATATATAATTAAAAATATCTAATTAACAATAATTGAGCAAAATAAGATGTGTCATCTAATTAAAAAGTTAAATAAATTCTTATGTCAAGTGGTTAAATAAATTGTAGATTTCTATTAAATTTTTGATCAAATCTGTGTGGCTGTCGTTTGTTAAATACCTCACAGGAAAACATAAAAAAATGGTATTATTCAGATGCATCCGCTGGTTACATATATACGATACTAATAGTAGTATATATACTATTAGTATTATATATAATAATGCTACTATACTTCAATATACTTATATATATGCATATACAAGAGACAAAAGTCACCATGTTGACAAAACAGTAATAAGCCTTTTATAAAGTAAATAGTTTTGCTATGTAGTAAAATAAGTTTTAACGCCATATATCTCCATGTAACATTACAAAAATATAATTATTTAAATATAATATTCTAATATTCAAAAGAAAATTATATAATTACCATTATATAAAGCATATGAATATGTTATTGGCACGACTTCATCCTTTCAATTTATCAACTGATTATAACTATTCGCTGTAAATATTTGGTCAACCGCGTGTTTTTACTAATATAATAAATATTCGAAGAAAAAAAGGCTTAGTATAAAATGGTGTCATTTCGATGTCAGTAGTTTCTTAAAATCTAAAAATTTTGTCTCAAGGCTCAATGTCTTTCTTTTTTTAAAAAAAAATTACATTACAAGTTAACATTTTTTATTCCTTGCCATATATAAAAATATTTCTTTCGGCTATTTTGCTAAAAAGATGCAACTAAAACATTGAAGGAGCAATGGTGATTATTAAATATTAAAGAATATCATGATTTTTTTCATAAATTGAAACACCTACTTTAAAATGCCATGCTAAAGAGAGAGCCATACAAATTATAAGGTCGTGGTGAACTTAGTGGAGATGAGAGCCAGAAACTTCTGGATTCGGAACTCCCTTCTTAAAAAGATCTGTCAGCATTCTGTGCATTAAATATCATGTTATGGACCAAACGCTTTAACACTGATGTGATTTGAATGGTTAGGAAATGTATTTGATATTATATATAAGAAATAAAGTATATTAAAAAAATAGTTTGTTACAAAAAAGGCAGAATTATTTTGTTCTTTAACAGTTCATAAAATTCAACAAATTCATCTCATGAATCAGGTGATGTCTTTTTCTTATGAAATTTCGTTAAAATTTAATATTTTTTAGATTGCCTTGTAACTGTAATACGTTTACCATTATAGTCTATCGCCTCAAAAATTTGTACATTTTGATTGTTGTTTTTTGTGAATCTACCAATGATTTTCGTTTGACTTTTGAAATGCTTTTCATAGTGGTATTTGATGTATGTATTCTCTCTCTGTGGTAGCTATTTTATTTCCGATCCCTATATTTTACATTGTAAATGATAAGTTTTATAGAGTGCAACTTGCTTTTTAATACTTAACTAATTTCTACAAAATGATTTACGCTTGTTTTAGAACCCTTCTCACTGTAATTTTGTATTGCCATATGTTTATGTGCTCGCCATGCGTTTGGTGTAGCATAACTACGTCTGGCTTTTGCGCCATTAAAATACAACTCTAACTATCTATCCGCTTTCTATAAACTTGTAAAATGTCTGAGATTTGTATTGCTAATATAACTGTTCATTGACATCATAACTAGTTTTCAAATGTAACTGATTGCCTTGCAAATTCTTTTTTTTTCTGTTACATTAAAAAAAAATTCCTCTGGGATTCTATCCTAAAAGTGCAAATTAAAAAGTAATTTCGAAAAGGGTTAAGTCAGGATGGCGAAAAAATTCAAAACATTATTATATTTTGCTATAAATTCCATTCTTTGTCAAATTTGTTAAAATTTGGTTATTTATGTATATATAAATGTATAATTAAGTATTTTAAAATAGGAAAATCATTAAAAAAATTTGAATTTTTGCGAAATTTAGTATTTTTTTATTCAATATTCTTAAACTTTGAAGAGGTTTCTTTATAAAACCGTTAAAATTTTATTTCTAAATCTATTGTTTGAGGACATTTTTAATGTTAGTTTACATCTTTTGATGCCTTTTTTTTCAGACATAGAATGTGAAGGAATTTTCTTTACGAAAAACCGTGAATTAAAATAATTTCTAAACGGGAATTCTCCAAGAATAGAAAATAAATTTTTTGATGTTTATAATACTTTTTATATTTACCATATGCATAAATAAATGACTGAATATTAATTTGAAAAAATTGAAATAAATAAATGAATAATTTTTCTATTATTCGGGTGAATAGTAGCATTCACCCGCGACTTCGTACGCTCGAAAATTTTGATATGTATGAGATCTGGCGGTCTGTTCACGATGTAAAATGTCTCCAAACCGTATCATTATGCTACTTTGAAAATAGTTTTTGCGAAAAAAACTAGTTTGTTGCCAAAATTTTAGCGAAATGTCAAAATGTAGCACCTTTACACGTCTCACAGATAGCACAAAGAAGAACAACCATGTCCTAATCGGGACTCGAACCCGGGACTTCCAAAACACGAAGCAAACGCGCAACCTCTGTGCCAGAAAGCTGGCACTTTTTCATAACTAAATGAATCAAATACGGTTTGCAACAATGAAGTTGAAATTCTTTATATCAGGGGTTTTAGAATCCATTATATACTGACTGACAACCGATCGGTACTTTATATTCAAACACGGCTTCATATTATTATTATTCATAAAATCAAGTGCAAAATTACCTCACTTTCTTTCTTATTCAAATTCAACAGATAGCATATAATTTAATCGCTTAACTAGCTAAACACATCGAAACAAATAATTTAATTATCTTATATCTTCCAAAGGCCATCCATCATCATCAATGACACTTTCAGATAAACGTAAAATCCCGGAAAAAGAATAAAACCGATCCAAATCATACTTTTACAATCCAAAGCATACTTCAATGATGGATGACATTTGAATCCATCATTAAAAGAGAGGTTTCGACGTTCTTTCGCTCGAACCACCTGTTCTAAAGATGCCGTAAAGTTGTCTCAGGGGCATTACTTGGCACGACAAACTTCGGCGATCGAATATCTAGGCAGTCCTTCCAACGACCGTCCTTGAAGATTTCGCTTGGAAATACCCGAAAGCTTCAGGTGCAAATCGTTTGCTCGGGAAGGGTTGAGGAATCGGAGCACACGCCCAGGGAGGATTGACCACTCCTGTGGAAAACAGTGTTGGATTTCCTTTGTTTTTTTCAGGGTCGAGAGATGAAGCGAAGAGCCGAAGTGAATCACTTTTTTGGGTGGATCACGACTGGGAATATTTTCTATCCTGGAAAAAAATAATAATAACAAAATTTTGAAGGTAAATGTAGTTTCAAATAAAAGGAGAAAAAAAAAGTACTTTTTTAGTCAAAACAAACTAAGGAAGTGGTTTGGCTTAGTTATTGTTAAATCGTAAACGGGTTTTAATTCTCCGTGTTTGTTCTTACCCTTGGCTCAAATTAGACCGGAAAACTGATATTTTTAAAAATAAATTCGATATTTAATCCTTTTAAGAGTCCATAATTTCCGAACTGGAATATAAACTAAATACAGGGTGTCCAAAAAGTTCCCGTACTGATGATTTGTGAATTTATTGTACAAAAACAATAGTTTTAAAAAGAATTATTTTTATGCCAATGATAAAAAGTACTTTTAACATAACTAAGGAAAATATACTGAGCTTACATTTATAATAAATGTTCAAAATGTCCACCCCTTTCTTGGAGACAAAGCCGAACTCGTTTGCGCATGTTTTTCGAAACGCGTTTTAACATGCTAGGAGTGATTTCTTGTATCCTTTGGGTAATTGCGATTTTCAAATCATCTAATGTTTGAGGATCACCCGCATAAACTTTGTCCTTTAAATATCCCCACAGAAAAAAGTCCGGGATAGTCAGATCAGGGGATCGAGGTGGCCAAAGATTCTTTGAGATAAGTCGATCGCCGAAAAAAGCTTCAAGCATATCCATGGTTTCATTACTGGTAAAGCAAAATTTAATATACTTGAAAAAAAAATCATGGACAATGATTTTTTAAATTTGGAGTACGGGGACTTTTTGGACACCCGGTAGTATAGAACCGGGTGGTTTTTACAATTAAGGGATTTTCATGCGATCATCTAGCGCCACTAGAATACAACGCTTGTACATCAACTGAAATTATCATTTGCTCAGTGAATTTCTTCTCCGCCTAATAATATTGAAAACTAAGTAATATATATTAATACTAGCTCTTACCCGCGACTTCGTTCGCATGGAAACGAAGTGTATATGTGAGAACTGACAGTCTAATCACAAAGTAAAATTTTATCAAAACCGTATGCATGCATAAATTTTCAACGTCAATTGGCGAGCGTAAAGACGTGAATTTTAAGCACCAGTTGGGGTAACGCAATGTAGATTAGAAAATTCTAATTTCAATTCATCTATTTTATTTTTATTCAAAATCACTTCTGAAGGAATCAAAAGATCTATTCATTAACAATGTTTAGTTTTAAATTTATCATACACTACGAAAATAAACAGAATCTTTTGAAATAACCGTCTAAAATATGTTACATCTAAAATCATTAGCGTGGGGGGAAATACTTAAAAGCTATGTACTTGAAACTATAAAGGTACTTTTAAAAATTTAATCGAAAATGATGAAAATAGGCAAAAGGAATATGCACAGCAAAAAAAATCAAGAGAAATGAACAGGAAATATCGAATTATATTAACACAAGAAGAGCTTAAGAAAAAAATTTAATAAACCTTCCTTCAGAATAGTAAGATAATATTAAAATGAAAAACGAAAACAGAAAAATAAAAAACGATTAGATTTTTTAAATTTTTTTTATTGTTCTGGTGAAAAAGGCTTTCTGTCGGGAAATCCTACAATAAATCACAAAGAATTCCATTATATAAGATAATATTAAAATAATACTGGAAATAGAAAAATAAAAACAAACGATTCAAAAAGCCCAGGCAGATGTTTTGAGATATTTTTTTCATTTTTGGGCGGAAAAGTTAGTTTTTAATTAATAAAAAAATAACCACTCTCTTAACTGGTATAAATAGTAGCCTATGTCCTAATCTAGACTATACTCTATCTCTGTGCTAAATTTCATCGAATTTCCTTTAGCCGTTCTGGCGTGATTGATTGATTAACATCGTCCATCCATCCCTCCAAACGTTTACATTTATAATAGTAGTGTAGATAAATGTAAACATTTGGGCCTTTATTGTATACTTTTTATTATAAACGTACTTTTATATATTGTTTTAGCGTCTGAGCCTTTTTAAATTATCATTTGAGCCTGATATTTTTTAAATCTTATCCATAGCTAATTTTCAGCATAGTTTTCATCATTTAGTAGTATTTAGTAGTAAGCAGTTGAAATATATGGATATAATAATTTAACATAATTCTAATGTCATTACTAATTTGATGTTTAAAAAATTTTTGTTGACAAAATCATGAGCGGCAATCTATGTTCAGCAGATTTAATTGAAAAAAAACACAGACAATATTCCCTCAGATTCAGCCGGCAGCCAATGCAGATACTTCGTAATCATTTGTCTCTCAACAGTATCAACTAAAGTGATAACAAAAGATGACTTGTACAGCCGACCACCCCGCCACCACTGAACTAGCAGTATCAACAGTAAAAAAGATGACTGTGAGGCAAAAGTTACGGTGTATAGTATCTTCGGCCTGAATATGATTCTATTTGTATAAAAAATTTAGTATATTGGTACACATTAAAGCACTAATTATGATATGTATACTTTCTGTGTAACATGAGAAACCTGATATTTAAAACAAGTAATATAAAAAACATTTTTTTTAAAAAAATCAATTCCTACTTTGGGTATTAGGAAAAATTTAGGAAGTTAGGAAAAATTTTAATTACTTTTTATTAAATAATTATAATTGTTGTTCTCGTGTTCCACCTTACAAGAGAAGTAGGGGGGTGCAGTAGCTTCTGAGGGCATGGACCCCTCAGCAGCCGAGTAACGATAGCCTTGACTCAGTACCCCCAGTGGAATAACTCCAGACAAGGAGAACTTTGTGATCAGGTTCGAACTCGCAGCACAAGGGATGCGAATCCAACGCCCTAACAACCAGGCTATCCCGTCTTGAAGATTACAACTACTATAAAGGCGAGAAAACTAGTTTTTAATTAATTAATAAAAATTAATTAATATTTGAACAAACTGTATTAATATCATCCACTACAAACTTTTAAAAATTTACTTGTAGTTGAGTGGATGAATAAAATGTATTTTATTAACGATTGAAAATTTGTACTATATATATATATATATATATATATATATATATATATATATATATATATAGGGAGAGTGTGAGCTAATAGGAATTGAATGAAAGTTGTAAAGTTCATGTAACTCTTTCTATAATCATGAAATTAAAGAACCATATGCGATTCGATCGTTCGTAGCATTCTGTATTCTTTCAACTTTAGTTTTAATTGCCAATAATCATGCACAAACGGTGGATCATGAGTCAAAGAAAGCACCACTTCAAACAAACCACACCTATTAGTGTGAATTAAATTATTGTAAAGCATTGTTTCACTCAAAGCGTATAACTGAAGATTGTCATCGCCTTTTAAGCAAATAGCATTTACATATTCCGAAGTCATAAGGCGAAGTTAAAAATCTTTGAGGACAAAGGATACGGTTTTTGTAAACTTACTTACACAATACCAGTTTAACGGGGAGTGCTGGGTCATTTCAATGCCAATGATCTCGAAATATCTGCATCAACCTATTATTTCGATTTATCGGGACGTTCATCGAATTTAACCTACATCTCGCAACTTCGAATTTTAATCAGGTGCCAAACTATCATCGCGTGGAAATAATGAAGGTCCTTAACTAACAGCTGCGTCTTAGTAAACTATCTAACTTTCAATTATCCTACTGTTTTGTGACCGCAGGGTGCATAAGTGTTTTCGAGATGATGATGACCTGGTATGGAGACGATGTAACGATTGGGAAATGGAAATTTAAATAATATGACTGTTATATGGTAATCTTAACTACATCCGCCATCTAATTTTAATTCATTCTAGCTATTACCCGCGACTTCGAACGTATGGAAAAGCACACAACTAACCTAAAAACAATTTATTTACAGTACATACCTAAAAGAAAGCAAAACAGCAAATCATCTCGATTTTATTTATCGATCCACATTTAGTTAACTAAAACAGTATTAGACACATATTTTTGAAACTTTAAATTAGAATGAAAACACAGTTGTCAACAGTTACAATACACTGCACATGCAGGAATTTTCAACTCCAATAGGGGCAACTGATATGCTTGAATTTTCTACGCCAGTTGGCGCAACGCGATCAAGATTAATTTTTTTTAAATTTCCTTAATTCTTGTTATTTTAATTCAAAAGTACTTCAAAATGAACCCCCCAAAAATCTATTAATTAACAATGTTTAATTTTAAATACATCAAACACTAAGAAAATAAACAGAATCGTTTGAAATAATCGGTCATATTAAGCCTAACCTCATCAGCGTGGGAAAAAACTGAAGTCTCACTCATTTGGCGGTGGGAAAATGAACATTTTTTGGGTGAAGTAAGAAAAGTTTCATTTTTACTATTTTCCTCGCAATCCCCCCCTTCTCTCTCTCTCTCTCCCTCTATAAGAAACTTCGTCATGTCTTAACGAAAATATTTTTTAATAATTAACCGAATTGGTCGAGCAGCTCTTGAGTTTTGCGCTTAGCAATACATTTTTCAATTTATTTTTATTTACATGGATTATTTTGATCCTAGGCCACATCTGCTTTCCTCCAGCAAAATGTGCACTCAATTCAAAAATTAAATTTTTACAGTGCATTTAATTGTGATGCGGGAAAAAAAGATTACTTGTGAAAATGTATTGTCTCTGTATAGAGTCTAGATTCCATGATCACAGAATAGTATCAAGTCATAGATATACGACGAATATTATTGTGCATTGTATCAAAATCAGATTGGAATTTGTCCTACAAGGTACTGTTAAAAATATGATGTGAAATCTTGAGGAGGAGAGTTGCCCTTTTCCATGTTAGAAATAAATTTATTGTTATAGAAATCTATTCACGTTAAGTGCAAAAACTCCAACAAATAACAATGTTTTATTTCACAATAAAACAAGAAATTTAGGTAGTAAAACACAATTGGAACATGTATAAACACCGCATTTGCGTAAATCATCAACAGATAGTCAAACAGCAAATATACAGCACGTTAAGGACTTCTTACGAGTTATTTTTTCTCGTCCCATCAGTTATGCCCACTCATGAGTTTTCTCTTAATGTGAGTCCTGTATGCTGTTGCTTCTTAAATGACGAAATTATGATGATTTGAGAAGGTACAAGTTTGCCCAAAAGTATTGCCACAAAAGTACACCTTACAAATTTATTTGCGGTCCTTAATCTGTTAGGACTGTAATCATCAATAATAGCGCTCTCAGTGCAGTAGCTGACTATCTTCGGCTTCTCGCGCTTATACACGTTTTCTGACAGGACGTGGAACATTCTAGAAGAATCCAGGATTTCGTTTACTAATTAATCTATTGCGATAATTCTTTAAATTTTCAAAATATTCATCTTTGTCGCCAAAAAATCGGCCAAGTTTGTCTTTTAGTAACGTTAAAGTTTGTTGCTAAAGATATCAGATGTCGTTGATTTGGTATTCATTTAGCTTCCGTTAGAAATATACATGATTTTCACTTTCTTACTATTATACTAATTGTACTGACATAAAAAAATGCAGATTTGTAACAACAATTAATCTAAACGTAAGTTTTAATGTAAACGTGAGTGTGTTATCCTCTTTCAAGAAGCGTACTGCCGGCTTTCTGACACAGAAGTAGTGCATCTTCCTCGTGTTTTGGGAGTCCCGGTTCGGGCATGGTTGTTCTTCTTTGTGCTATCTGTGAGATGTGTGACTGCCCCCCCCCTGTAAAAAGGGGTTGTGCAAGCAAATGTGGTGAGTGTGCAGCTAAGTCGTACTCTTGGCCCTAGTTGGCGCTGCTTCAAAAACAAAAGACGCTCTTTTCGGCTTAAATCTGCTGCTGTATCAGCGAGGGGCTTGTCCATGGCAAGTGCCATTAGTAACAACAACGACTGAAGATTACTGAAGTAAAAGTTTACCATGACGTATTCGTTGTATAGAACAATGTTAATAACTAAGTTGCATATAACCTCATTAAAGGTTAAATCTATGCAACTTGTTCGAATTAAAAAACAGCACACTATCGAAACAAAATCGAAAAAGTTAAAAAAAGGGATTTAAAATTTCATTTTAAAAGCCTGTGTTTTTTAAACGAGAAGCAATAAATAATGAAGATAATAATCGAAATATTTTTTTAACTATGTAATCCTCCTTTTTATATTTATGAGGTTAAAATAATCCTATTTAAATAGTTTTATCTATATAAATAGTTTTGCTTAACCATTACAAACAAAATCCATCTTCATTTTTTTCCCTTTAAAAATCTTTAATATCGCTGTTTTTCAGGTAATTGGTGCTTTTTAAACCAAAAAGATTTTTTTAAGGCTAATTAATTCAAATCCTCTTGTTTACTCTGAAATATATGTATTAAAGAAGAAAAACAGAAGTTGAAATAAAAACTAGTAAAATGAATATTTATTTAGTAGATACAGAAGATTAAAAAAATCTACATATATTTGAAAATTAGTTTTTAAACTCTTCAAATATCTTATTTATCTGATATTGAACGACAATGTAATTCCTAGTAAGACTAGTTAAGGAATTAAGAATTATCTATACATAGTGTAGAATGAAGTCTCCTGGAAGCGTCAGTATCTTTGAACCACTAAACCTCGAGAAACAGTTAACGTATATTGGAGATATTTATACCAATCTGGAACATTTATCGGGGAAGGTTTTAGCACATTAAAAGCATATCGAAATAAAAAAAAGGAGTTTTATAATTTTGATTTTAACTTTGCACTGATCATCACATGCGCGAAAACCTCAAATAGCGCATGTGGAAATAGCAAGAGCTGTGATATGCATATGCGATACATTTCTTTGTTTACGTCTGATTTTAAATAGCAATTCAAATCTTAGTATATCGAAAAGAAGGAAATCGAACTTTGGTGGGAACACATTAAAAACCAAAAAAGCTTCTTTTTTTGTACGGTTAGGAAAATGAAGAGGAAAGAAACGTTCGGTTAGCGAATATCAGAGAAAAAATGGCCACACTTAGGGAAGGAGAGTCTTTTGATGAGCGAAATTATCGTCTTTCTTTAAATCATGCACTGCAACTGAATTGCGGAGACAGAATGAATCTCCTGAGGAGCGAAATGATCGCCTGTGTTTTGTCTTCGGATGTATCATATTTTTACCTTTTGAATAGTCTAAATATTTCTGTGTGCTATAAAAATTGTTTTGTACTATTTTTGAACATTTCTAAATATATTTTTACGTTTGATGTTGCTTAACATACCCATATCACATCCGGTGAAGGGCAGACTTAACATTATTTTTTCTTCTTGGATGCTATGCGCCACGGATAGTGCCTTGCGGGTACTGCTAGTTGAATAAAAATAGGAGAAAAAATAATAGGTTACATAAAAGATTTTGAAATTATACCTATACTACATTATTTACTATTATTAGTCAAAAATGCCGGCTTGCTGGCACAGGGGTAGCGCGTCTGCCTCGTGTTCAGGAGGTCCCGGGTTCGAGTCCTGGTTCGGGCATGGTTGTTATTCTGTGTACTATCTGTGAGATGTGTGAATGTGCCCCCCTGTAAAAAGGGGTTGTGCAAGCGAATGAGATGAGTGTGTAGCAAAAGTCGTACTCTTGGCCCTAGTTGGCGCTACTTGAAACAAGAGACGCTTCACTCGGCTTAAATCTGCTGCTGGGTCCAGCAGCGAGCTTGTCCATAGGCAAGTGCCATTAGAACCAACCAACCAACCAATTAGTCAAAAATATGATCATCAAAACAAAATCATTAAAGGATGAAATGTTAATGAAATTACTCTAAGAAAATTGAAATAGAAATTACATTTATATAACTTTAAATTTCTTAAGGAATGTTTAATAATTTCCTGTTTTATGCTATTCATGGTTACTTAATACTTTTTTATTACCGCTTATAGCTAGCTCCTCATATCTTCACAATTTCTTTTTGGCTTCAAAATTTTTGATTAAAAAATGTCCACTGATAATGACGCGGTTTTCCACATATTTTTGAAGATTTTCTGTAATTTTTTCCCATTTTATATATATATAATCTTAATCTTTTGATTTCTATCTCGATTCTATCAATTATTTTTGTTGATAATAACGGTGTAAATTTGTGCATGTCAGCGCTCTGCAGGACTAAGCATTTGAATTATTGACAACTAATTTATTACATATATACTTTATAGGATAGAAATTCGTAGTCAATAGAAATCGGAGTCAATTTTTGAAATTTCAATTAATTAATAATTAAACAAAATGTTTGGGGAGGGGCAACTTTTAAAAATATTATAATTCAAAAATGCTTTTTATACCATTTAGCGTTTTTTAAAATTAATTTTAAAAATTCATTCATATTTGACAATAATGTACTTGAAGTGATTGTTCAAGTGAAACTCAAACTGTTTTCATAGTCATTATTCCTATTTCATTATGTTTTATTTTCCGTTGTCAATGATCCATCTGTAAAGTTTCAGATTATTTTCACATTTTATGTTTCAGTTTAAGACGTGCTTTCAATAAAATTTTTGAAACCATGTTGTAGTTACAGTGAAGGTTTAATGGCATAGCTAAGCAATGATTGAAAAATTCGCATAATACAAATAATTTTTCCTTTGGAATAATTGGACATGAAAAAATATCAAAGATAATTAGGGATTGTCAGGCTTTTAAAATAATTAGTTGTAATCCGTTAAAATTTGAAATCTAAAATACGCTGTTAAGAAAAACAAAATTATTCAAAATATTTAATTGAAATTTTGAGCCCTATTAATCACAGGAAGCCATCTGGTCAGAAAAGGTGAAAGTTATAAAAACAATAGATTAGATAACATAAATCTAGATCAGTCGTTATATAAAATCATTTTTTAACCCCTTAACCGGTTTGCCCGTACGCCGTACGTGCACCTATTTATCGAATTTCGATAGTTGTAAACAAAAAATAAATCATTCATAACAATTATAACTCAATAGTAAAATGACTTCGAATACGTAAAGAAGCCAAGTATTCCATGGATTTCCATTTAAATCAAAATAAGAAAATGCTCCCAAATTAGAAGGTGTCATCTTATTAGATAGTAAGGAAAATAAGCCAGTTAAGGGGTTAAATCCGCTCTCACATGACCCCATTGATATGGAGTCAAAAATAAATTAAAATTAATCGATTTATTGGCATATAAGATTTTAAAATAATAAAATATTTTGTCTGGAAGAACCAAAACTGTGCAAAATTTCAGGTCTAATAATCTAAAGGGGTTAGAGAAAATTCGTTACAACATTCTATCTTAACAAGTACGAAAAAACTCAAATTCAAGAGAATTAGGACAAAAGAATTAGAGTCTTGTCTTCGTTAAAGGCCTTTCTTCTCTTAATCTCGTAAAAAATTTTATCGTCTGTTCAAATAAACTGGTTCCAATAAACCGGGGGAAGAACCATGATATATCTTACAACAAATGAATCTAGACGGCAACAGTTAAACAATGCCGAATTAGACGGAAGAGTTTCCACTGCCAAATTATCTTTACGACATCTGTGTTGGCACTTTTCTTTATGAGACAGCCAATGGTAGATAATAACGTTTTATGACAATTCTAGCCGTGGATAGACAAAATTGCAACTTTGTTATGTTGTCGTCCATCACCATCTTTTAAAAAATACCAGTTCCAAACAAGGTACATTAAGGTTTTTTTTTTAACAAGCGGACATCATCGCGGACTTGATTAGTTCACTAAAGCTTTACTTTCACCTGCATGGCAAGGGTCTCCAACCTCTTGTGGAAAAACCCCAAGGTTGTTCCAAGGCCGCCTTAGTGAACCAGGAGGGAAAAAGAAAAAGAAAAAAAAAAGAAGAAAAAGAATGTGGAAGACACACGACTTTTTGGAATCAGTTGATAGCCATGAGAGAGGAATGCATCTCGTTAAAATGGAATAAATTCGTCGGGGAATTTTCGATGCATTAAATGAGTTACTGAAAATTCTATGACCGTGTTTGACCACATTTCTTCTAACGGAGGATTCATTTTACGCACGCGATAGTCGTTATATAAATTACTTGCCTTATTTTTTAAATAGAAAGCTTAAGCAGAAATAATGGTCTGACCTCTTATTATTTATGATATCATCTCAGAAAGAAAATCTTGACGAATTCTGTATGTCTAGTCTTGCAAGGTTTGATTTTTAAAACCAGAAATGCACTGGTAATGATTTTAACTTTTAGTCATTCGTTCAGGGAAATAAACTCGTTTATTTGATTTATTTTTATATTTGGCATTTATAACAGTATCATGGTAAAAAAAATCTATACAAATCTTTGTTTTTTCCTTCTGAACTGCTTCTACTTTTAGTTTATAATATGTCATTGTGCACAGAGGAAATTCCCATTAGGGACTAGTACCATTTCATGTTGGCAATGAAGTCGCCAAATTTTTCTGATATTGGCGATATAACTTACTTGGAAGGCAAAAAACAATGTCAACTACTAAATTATAATCAAATGGAATTTCTTGTTTATGACCTAGTTCGTTGTAAGCGACGATTGTAAAAAGATTTTTTATTCACAGAAAAAAGATAATGATCTCTGATGATTGGAAAATAATGTATTTAAAATGTTTGAAATGCTTGAAATTCCTTTTGACGATTTTTGCACCCATCGAGAAAGAACGTTATTAATTAAAAACTGCCTTTTACTGTAAATTTTAATTAAATTTTAACTATGTCTTTAGGTTGGCTTTTACCTTAATTGCCTTTTACTGTACCTTTTAGTTGTCTTTCACTTTAATTGCCTTTTACTGTACCTTTTAGTTGTCTTTCACTTTAATTGCCTTTTACTGTACCCTTTAGTTGTTTTTTATTTTAGTTGCCTTTTACTGTACCCTTTAGTTGTCTTTTACCTTAATTGCCTTTTACTGTACCTTTTAGTTGTCTTTTACTTTAATTGCCTTTTCTGCATCTTTTAGTTGTCTTTTACTTTAATTAACTTTGGTACTTTTTATTTGTCTTTTACTGTACCTTTTAATTGCCTTTTAGCAAGCCAGCTACTTACCCAATTATAACACTGTTGAAAAGAATTTATCTTTAAATCTTTCAGTCAGCAAAGATATTGGAGGCACAAAATATTTTCAGTTCAAAGAAATGGCAAAATATTTCCCAATGCCATCCAAACGTGTATAATTTTTTTGTTGTCACTAATGATCATCGAAACCGTAAATTTTCTGAAAAGTAGTTATGTTGTTGTTGTTGTTTTAACTTCTACACGAAGAAGAAAATATTATAAATGTCAAGGATTGCCTTCTCTCTTAATTTAGATCTCACCAAGTTAAAAAAAAACATCTTTGGTTTCTATAATTTCATTATAGAAACCAATATATTATGTATAATAAAAGAGGTTTTTGCCTCAAAATTGTCGCTATTTATCAAGTTTAGAACAAAATTCGTCTTGTGGAAATTTGCATATACATAACATAACCAACATTTAACATAAAATATAAAAACCAGAATTTGAAAAAACGAGATAGATGTTATTTCCCATGGGTTTCATTAACTAAATTGCAAATATTGATCTGATTTTTGACGAAATCTTTTATTTTCTTCATTATTTATGAATGTGATAATTCAAAAATGCAACAGATTAGACGGCTGAAAATTAGTTAGTGACCTCCAGATCAAAATTATTGATGTTCACCAAATTATGAATCCAATTAGTTAAAGAAATACATATATATATTCTTTTTATCCCAGTAGACAACAAAGATAAATACAAAATTAACCATGACACTCTACTAACTTAACCCCTTAAAACGACAATTTATTTTCAATCAGCACTGCTCTGGCAGACGATTTAATTTTCTTAGTTTTAAGAGGAGGGATTGATATAGAAAATTAAAGTTTTGTTGCTCAAATGATTTGTTGTTATTAAAAATAATATTTGTTTCACACATTTATATGAATGTTTACTGTTATATATATATATATATATATATATATATATATATATATATATATATATAAGAAAATAATTAGTGTCGGTTAATTCTTCATTAATGTTTAACAAAAATATTACAGTTCTACATAATATTTAAACGAAAGTAAGTACGTTTTTCAACATTTATACATATAAATTAATACAAATAACACTCTAACGGTAACTAGAAGCATGCACACAAGTATATCAAAGCAATAGACTCGATATGATTTACACATATTTCTCTCAAAAAAAGCATCAATCCTCAATAATTTCTGCCGAGTCCAGCTCGTCATTGTCAGTTTGTTCCGGAAAGTTTGACGAGCTGGACTCGTCATTTCCGTTCAAGGGGTTAAAGAGGGATAAGATTTATTTGTCACCATACGATTTTTTATGGAAATTACCTCCGATATATCTGAAAAATATCAATAGAGAAAATGATATCGATTTTTGTCATGTTATTCTTTTCAAATATATATTTTTTAATTCCTAATATTAGTTCATACTCTCCCTATATATAAATTTTCAATCGTTTATAAAATACTTTGTTTTTATCTACTCAAGTTCAAGTACATTTTTTAAAGCTTGTAGTGGATGACACTTGATGTTAGTACAGTTTTTTAAATATTAATTCGTTAATTAAATGTAATTAATTTTTATTACTTTAAATAGAGTTTTATCAGTTTGTAATAAAATCGGAATAAATAAGCAAATAGCTCAATCGGTAAAAATGGAAGATTTCAATACTTTTCAAGTGAAGATAAAGAACGTGGTTTCAATTCTTGATAAAATTAATAATTTTTTGATAAATTATACATATTAATTGTAATTATTTAATAAAAAGTAACTAAAATAAAAATTATTGGCGGAAGTAAGAATTGGCTTAAAAAATTATTTTTAATGTTACTTGTTAATTTTATTTTCAATGTTATTTTATTATGCTACTCATACGAAACAAAAAATAAAATCTTAATTTACCAATGAAGATGATGTATGTATGATTAATTAAATACCAATATAGAAAATGAATATTAACCTTCAAATATCAAATGGGATGCTCCTATCCGTCGCGTTGGATTGTTGCCATCATTCACTTTCTTCCTCAATAAATCTTTATTATTTTATTTCAATTAACTAGAGGACAGAATCAATTTTCAAGGTAATTCCCCAGAATAAGAAAGAAAAATAAATAGAATTTGCTTAAATCAATGTTTCACTTGACTACAGTTCCTCCGAAACGTCAAACAGTTAATTATATAAGAATTTCGTAATAGTTATTCAAGGTTAGTAATGAGTTTTGTTTTAAAAAGATTGGAATAAAGGAAATATTAACTAAATGATTAACTATTGATTAAGGCTACTGGGTATTATTTTTTAAGAATTGAATATTTCTTCAGATTTTAGAATTCGTAAAATAAATTGCTATTTTATTAACTAAAAGGTTCAAATTGTGTTGAACAATGAATTTTGATGAGGAAAATGCGATTACATCAGATATAATTTTTATCAGCTTTGTGTGTGAAATTCTTCTTGTTAAATAATTTTCTATCATCACATTTATTTATTCTTCAAATTTATTTATCGTAATGTTTTGGCAAAAATACCAATAATTCTCTGATTTAATTCTAATATATCTAATAGATAAAACATGTATTAAAATTCCTGTTACCTGGCATCGGGGTAGCGCGTCTTCCTCGTGATCACGACGTCCTGGGTTCGAGTCCCGGTTCGGGATGGTTCTTTGTCTGTGTTCTATCTGTAAGATGTGTGAATTGCTCTCCTGTAAAAAGGGGGTTGTGCAAGCGAATGTGACGAGTGAGTAGCAAAAAAGTCGTATTCTTGGACCTAGTTGGCGCTACTACAAAACATGAGGCATTGATTAGGCTTAAATCGCTGACTACCCCAGTGAGCTTTTCCATGGCAAGTACCATAAGAAACAACAATATGGGTTAAATCAGATAGCATTTATTCTTTTATTTCTCTATTCAACGATGCGATGTTCTGGATTTTCTTTTTTATATATATTCTTATGATATGGCTCTTTACTCTTTGTTTGACTTGTAAGAAAATGAATATAGTATACATTTTTAAAAAAAATGTTGTTGTCTTGTTCCGCTTTTCAATGGAAGGAAGGATGCAGTAGATTCTGAGGGTAAGGCATAGAACAGACTCTCCGATCCGCTACGAAGGCACACTGATTAACCTTAGAAACTGAATGACCGGACCGCATCAACAGCAATTAGCAGGAACTATGGTGGAGTTCTAATGGCCACCACCGACCACGGTACAAACCTCCCCGAAGGAAGTACGTCCCGTTATCGATGGGAGGAACCTAACCCCCAACTATCTGTGTACCCACCGGGTTGGCGAGATCCAACCACCATACAGGAAGCATCTCATTCCCAATTACGAAGTTCCTGCCGGGGGTGCAGTAGCTTCTGAGGGTATGGATTCACAAACACCAGAGGGCAGAAGTCTGACTTCCAGCCCACACACGTCACTAAGCCTATTTACGGGGGGGACGGATTTCATTCATTCATCTACAGATTGTAATTTAGATATGAAACAGAGAACGATCAACTCTGACCCAGTATCTCCAGATTGCACTATACTCTCACTGACCAATGAATTAGAAACCTATGAGATTTGCATTTGAATGTGTGCTAGGCATCTGAGGATTGAAAACGGGTAATGAGGTCGGATGAATCACCCTGAACCTTAATTTGCACCGATGGAAGACGTCGAATTCGGCGAGAACCCCACGAAGCCATGAACCAATCTTGCCGTACTCGCACAGTGCAAGGGTCTGGAGGGATTTCATGATATGGAGTATGTTCTGCTAGCATGAAAGTGGTACTCTGGTGTTCATCGATGGTAAACAGCCATGAGATACCTAGATATACTGGCAGATCCAGTGTACCCTGTAGTGTTGCATTTTTATCCTGATGGCGACGGATACTTCATGGACGATAATGCAACTATGCATCGTGCCAGAAGTGGTCAAAATTAGTTCGCCGAGCATCAGTCTGACTTCCAACCCCTTCCCTAGCCACCGCATAACCCGGATTTGAACCCCATAGAAAATGTGTGGGATATGGTGGAAAGACGCACTCTCTTCTTCCATCTACATTTAAAATATTTAAAAAGCTTCATGGCTAATGCATGGTATTCTCTGGATGTAAATGCACTTCAGAAGCTTGAAGACTCGATGCTCAAATGAATCAGAGCAGTTGTCCGTGCAAAAGGCGGTTCAATAAAATATTGATCTTGGGTTTCTAGTTCATTGGTCAGTGAATGTATATTATTATACCCATATTTGAATACATTAAATAAAAAACGAAATACCATTTAGAGAAAATTAATTAAAATGCCTTTTTGACAATTTCTGCAGTAAACCAAAATATTAAGCAATAATTTTGGCAAAACTTTCACTGTATAATGGATCTTATTGAAGCGTAAAATTAATGTATGCATGAGAGACAATAGAAGTTATTATGAAATCAGAAACAAATAATCAGAAAACGGAACGCAACATCAGGAGAAAGGTGGTGTTTCATGAAGTGTGAATGAGATATACTCACTATCTGTCTTCGATTCGCAGGCCCCAAGTGATATTACTTATTCATCTTGCGACACATTTTTTTCTTCACTTTAGTTGCTTTCTTCAAGAAGTTGCTGAAAATATATTATATTCTATAATGCAATAATATTGAAACTTCTTTTTTTTGAATCCTTAAAATTATCAAAAACTTTAAATATATAAAACCTGGTTTTAAAAATAGGAGTCACTTTTTTGCACGAAACAAGAAATAATAAAATCTTTATTGCATACTAGCCGCCTTTGGCGACCAGTCGGTTCGCCAGTATTAATGCTCGCTAAATTTTTCATATAATATTTTATGTAGCTGTGACTCATAACGGTTTTTCACCAAAATATTTTTAAACCAAACAAATTTTGATAATATAATTTATTTATAGTATTATTTTCATCAGATGTTCTGTTCATTGTACTACTTATCTTTCTCTTTCTATCCGAGCAATGATTGTCCCGGAATTGATATTTTACTTAAATGGTGGAGGGAAAGGTCTAAAATTCTACGTTTTTATAGAATATGGGATTCAAATTTTCATAAATGTAAACACACTAAACAAATAAAGACACAATTGATTTTCAAGAAATGCGAAAGTTTAAAAAACAGCTTGGAAAATGCCGCCCACAGAAGAAATAATGGTGAAGCACACACACACACTTCTTTTCTTTCTTTTTTCTATTCTTTTTTTCTTCACTACTTTTCTTTCTACAAACCCTTTTTTCGCTTTGTTATTCTTTTTTTTCTTCCCTGCCCAGACTTTATTTTGCACAAGCATAGATTAAATATTCATACAGACTAATAATAAAAGCAACTATTTTCTTTCTTTTTTAAACATCCCGTTATCTATGAATGAAAACCAACTGACTTCGCGCATTTCTTTCTAAACAAATCATAATTTATTACTTCCTGCTATCTAACTCAGTTGGTGTGGGGGAAGGAAATGAAGATTTTTGGCGGGAAAGTAAGAAAAGTGTCGTTTTAACTATTTTCCACGCATTTTTTTTCATTTTTTCTCTCCATAAGAACCATCCTCGTGTCTTAACGAAAATATTAAAATAAAAACTAGCCGAATCGGTCAAGCCGTTCTCTAGTTTTGCGCTTTGCAACGCATTTCGAGTTCCATTTTTATTAATATAGATATCATAGATATCATAAATATATTCTACAATCTTTTGCCCGTGGCATCACAATGTAAAATATCATCAAATCGTATCATTATGGCATTGTTGAAAATAATTTTCGCCAAAAAAAAATAGTTTGTCGCCAAATTTTAGAGTAATGGCCGAATGTAGTACAAAAGACAGCAATAGCTTTAGGATCGTAAGATTTCGATGTACGCTGCAGCAAATCAACGGAAATATTAAAAAAAATTAAAGAATTCAGAAAAAGGAAATACATGCAAAAAAAATTGAAAATAATGAAAGTAGGCGAAAGGAATGCGTACAGCAGGAAAAAAAATCAAGGGAAATGCACATGAAAGATAGAATTACAATAAATTAAAAAATGAAGGCAATGTAAACGCAAATAAAATTCTACCGAAAAATTACCAACATCGCAAACAACCAAAAGGTTGTATATCAAAGCTTAGCCCACAAAACTAATACAGAAATAATTTATTTACAGTGTGTACCTAAAATAAAACAAAATAGCAAACAAATTATTCAAAATAATTTTGCTTATTAATCTAGCCAAAACAAAATCAAGTCAAAAACCCATTATGCATGCCAATTGGGACAACGCAAATGCGTGAAATTTCTACGCCAGTTGGGATAATACGGATTAGAAATTTTTAATTATCTTTATTGTGCTTTTTTGGTACTTTTCCGTTGGCCAGATACAAGCGAATAGTAGCAAAATAATGTAGAATTCAACCAAATTTTTTACAACGAATTTAAAGATAAAAATCGCCAAATTTCTTTGCCGATCTTTTGCTTGCGTTTGGCTAATGGAAAAGTACATTTATTTTAATTCAAAAACACTTCAGAAGGATTCAGAAAGATGGATTAATTAATCATGTTTAATTTTAAATGCATCAAACACTAAGAAAATAAATAGAATTGTTTGAAATAACCTGTCGAAAAAATGTAAATTTTTGACGAGAAAGTTAGTTTTTAATTAAGAAAAAATTTATCACTCAATTAACCGGTATAAATAGTAGCCAGTGTTCTATTGTAGACTATAATCTACCTCTATGCTAAATTCCATCTAATTTCATTCAGCCGTTCTGGCGTGATTGACAGACATCATCCATCCATCCAAACCTTCACATTTATAATATTAGTATATATACTCGCGCTTCTTACCTCTTTTATTGATATTAACACAATATGCTAATATGGTGGCATACTATCTATAAATTGCCTTCCAGAAAAAAATATCCGTCCAAATAAAGGATTAGACATATTATTGGAATTAGTTTCAAAATTTGACTCACAGTTACTTCTTAGATAGTAAGTACTACTTTTAAAAAGGAATTTTCAAACTTTTAATTGAGTTCGTTACTAAATATTAATTAAAACATTAAAGATTTATCTCAATGATATCGGAATAAAATTTTATTCAAAAATAATTTTTACAGCATTTTTAAAGTCAAATTATAATATAATTCCACGCTATTTTTTCTTTAAATGTAAGAAGTCTTTAAAAATATTTTTACATATTTTTTAGAGAAATATTTTTTATTGTTTTAGTTCATGAA
Source organism: Argiope argentata (assembly GCA_026289955.1). Lineage (NCBI taxonomy): Eukaryota > Metazoa > Arthropoda > Arachnida > Araneae > Araneidae > Argiope > Argiope argentata. Next base: position 3,543,670 of record JAOUZG010030082.1, read on the forward strand.
CTTATACTCCAACGCATGATAATAGAATTAAATATAATTTCTTGAGGTACTTACACATTAGACCGACTTCGCCAACGGTGGCCAACGGGTTAGTAAGTCATTGGCGACGGATTTAAATTTAGCGATAAATATCAATGTATTATACCATTGCCGAATTGCCAAAATTGGCGGTTTAGCAACTCATTGGCGACGACTTCAAGTATGGAGATAAAGTCGGACGGTTTAATACGTAAGTACCTTTCTTGAACGTGTGTTATCGATTCTACATAATTAGGAGGCATATTTTAAAATAGAAAATGATGGCTAAGCCTTAAATATTATTATACTATAATGTTATAAAGTTAATATTCAAATCTTCTTTAGGTTTAAAAAGAAAAAAATGAGAATACTAAAAGAAAATTTTACTCCATTAAATCGTTTAATATGGAAAATTTACAAATGATAAAGAGGCTAACGAATATTCTCAGTAGTATCTAACATTATTAAATTTCTCGTTATCAGTAGTAACAATCTATAATTTCTTGTAATAATCTGAGACCTGATATTTATTAAATATCAGTAATCCTAATCTTAACAATATTTTAATCACTGGAGTGTATATGGCTTATCAATTCAATATAATAGAAATTATTATCTCTTATCTGGCATGAGGCAATGACAACACATATATGCATAATGATGTTATGAATTATTTTGTCTTAAGCTCATAAAAGCTTTATAAACGTGAATACACCATATATTAAAATCACAATGATGGCATTCAAGAACAATGCTTAGAGGTTATATAAAAGCAGATGACGGCAAGAAATAATTTATTTCTTCGAAACTATCATTTTAATGAGTTTAAGAACACATGCCATGGCAATAAAATGACATCACAATCATTAAAGCTTTGAGCTTCCGCCGTTTCATACTTGCCATAAAAGCGTTAAGCTATTCTTTTTCTTGTTCGAAATCAATAAGCCAATTGTTGGCTCGGATAATTAGAAATTCTTTGAAAAGTTCATGATCTTAAACAATATTGGCTTAAATCATTATTATAGCACAAGCGTGATCAACATACACAAGCCATAACAATTCCACCGGTTAAAAACATCTGTACCTGAGAGCCGTATTCTCGTTAAGGATCGGTTTACAACCCTGCATCGGAAAACTTTAATCCCGAACACAAAACACAGCCGAGTTCTAACGCACGACGACGAATATTTTGGCATGGCTGTTTGTCGAAAGGGCTATTGTCAATGAAGCGCAACCCTGAAATCCTCCAAGCTGTGCGAAGGTCGCGTCGGACAGTTTGGGGTCCGTTTAAGGGAAACGGCTGTCAAAATTGAATAATTTTTGCGACTGCTTTTTGAAAAATGATTTGCGAGTTGCTATGAAAAACGCTCACTGAGCGTTCGGAGGTTGCCTCTACTTCCATTGTTCGAAAGGGTCGCCTCTGATGCGTCAAGGTGTTTTGGGATGCTTCAGTAAGAACGAGATGAAGACGGATAAGAGAAGTATCTGTTTCACAGACAATGAGAATTACAGACAGGAATTTATTTTGTGTCAAGCTTTCAGCGAGACATTCGGTTGAGCAACTGGCCCGAGGAAATGAGGTTTTTAAAAAAGAAAATGATTGATAGTTATTTGTTTTACATACGTGATGAGCGCAGAGCATCTGTTAGAATCAGCACATGCCGGCGTCAGCAAGGTATTAGTTTGTGGAATTTCCGACTTTTAGTGGTGTGCACATCGAATATAAGTAATGGAGTATGCCAATTAACCACTTGACATACGAATTTATTTAACTTTCTAATTAGATAACTCATCTTATTTTGGTAATTTACTGTTAATTTAATTTTTTTAAATAATTTATGGAGCATTTGGGATACCAAATCGTTTCATATTGATTTTTTCGTATTTAAATGCTTAATTCTGTGACTCAATTGCAAACTTGAAAATAAAAATTCAGTAATTCGATGTACGTGTCAGACACGTCATAGTTTGTGAAGTGGTTAATGATCATTCTTATTCTGTTATAAACAGAACATTTAGCAATACCAAAGCTTCAATTTGGAGAATTTTCGTACGAATATTAACAAGAAACAGAATATATTTTTTTGTTTTTGAATATTGATATTTAATTATGCATCAATAACGCTAAGAAATTTTTAAATTTTGTTTAGATATTTCAAATCCAAGCAATCTTTTAAATCCGCTCAAGTATTTCTGCTAACAGCAATTCTCATCTAAAAATACAAAAAGCATAGTTTTCGGTTATAAATACAAAATTTATTTAAACAGATGACATTACATAAATCAGAATACTGTTTTCAAAAGTAAAGATAGACGAATCAAGAACAAAATATTATCCACATGAACATTTCAGAAGTTCGAATCATCAATTTTTAAACCTTTATTGAATACACCTCAAATGAAATCGATTGTTTGAATGTGAAAAACACAAATGATATGTTTAATGAAAGATGTATTGAGTTTTCGTCCACAATGATTATTTATTTCTCATTTAAAGACGAAATTTTAAAAAAGTCAATTTTAAAGACAAAAATAAAAATAAACACTCGCAATGCCGCTTCTAAGATAAAAATTAAATAAATAATCCAAACAATAAAAACTAAAATGCTTGCACGTAAAACATACTGAATCTTAGAACACCCACCTCTATTTAATAGCTTTCGAAATAGGAAAGTAAGGGTGAAAGTTTTAGCACTTACTTATAATTATAAAAAATTTAATTATAATTTAAATTATTTTAATGATTTACGTGTTGAGGCATTATAGTTCAAATATTTTTTAAAAAATTGTACTTGCTACAAATTTATTTATTTGATGATTAGTTTGATATTTTTAAGTCGATCTACTTGCACACGCACACACACACACACCTTCAGTCAAGTGGCTTGAGATTGTTGACGATGCCTAGTCAGGGAGCGTCACTAATGAGCAAATTAGACACACTGACCACAAAAGTGCACATCTCTGTCACAAACACCAATCGTGGAAAGGAAACGGTAAATTAGTAAAAAAAAAATTTTATACCAGGGAAACTAAAAATAATTATTACAACAGAAAAGAACTAGCAGTCATTGTTACTGTATATAAATCATGTCCCTAAATAATGAAAATCGTAAAAATTCCGACAAATAATTTCTTTAAATTATAAAAATTAAAGAAAAAATAAACGAAAAATTTATTTATTATGAATAAAAACTTATTTTTTGAATTTTAAACTACCATTAAAAAGGCTTTTGTATATTATTTTGTGCCTTTAATTTGTTTATGGTTCTGACTTTATTGAAAAAATGTAAAAAAAATTAATATTTATTAGTTATATTAAAGGTGAATTTAGTAAATAAAAATAAGTATTGAAATTAAATCCAATAAACTTTTTTTAAAAAAATGCATTTCATTGTAAACACCTACTATACAAAAGGTAATTACATCCCAAATTTTATAACTGTATGCCCAACGGTTTGTTAGAAAAAGAGTTTTGAGCCTTTCCATGTTTAAACTTTCTCAATTAAGTTGGTCAAGATACATCATTTGTATAAACTCGTTTTGTATCTTTTCCAATCATAAAATAATTTCAAATCTAAAATTATTCATAATTATCTCCCTTCAATTATTTTGTTTCATATCAGTCCTTTTATTCCCAGACGAAAAATATTAGAAAATTTTGGTTGACTCACAGCATTTAACTTAATCATATTTTTTTCAAAAATTTATTTCTAATTAAAATAATTGTTGAAGCGTTAACTAATAAATCGTTATCTCAAGGTTGCATTCCATTGTAAATTGGATCCTTTTTAAGCAGCAAGTTAATTATTCGCTGGAGAAGGAACTATAATAACCGCTTTACCTGATGGAGAAGGACACTTTCGGCGGTAAGAACTAGCTTCTTTTGAATAATGTAGCCAATCAATCACCTCACAGGCGGAGTTGTGCGAGCACGAATGTCTTTGTGAAAAAGTTTTTTTGTGTTTAAATAATGCACAGCCATGAATAGTTTGAATGAATAAAGTGGTGGTACGATTCAACTGTTTGCAGAATTTAATCCGAGAATTACCATACGAAAAACAAACCTTTCAAATGTATATCAAAAATAAACATGCGAAACGAGGAAGTCTGGGAATCTTGTGTTAAAAATCCCATCAATTAAAATTTCTGGATCATTAAATATTGCAAAGGAATAAATTGTATAAGTTTTAGTGCTATATAAACATTCAAAATAATTTAACAATAAATAAATATGTTAATATATCTTTTTTTTTTCACAGAATTTTATTCCATGTTTTCAATGTAACCTTTTTTTTAGCTAACGATTCGTCTTCTTTTTACTCAGATTTAAAATTATATGAAAATATCAAATATAAAATGTATGTTTGTTAGAAAATTATTTAAATTTTAATATTCTGAGAGTTAATTGCTTAGCATACATCGAAATTCTCTTATAAACGTAAACATCTGCATTTATTTTTTTACTAATCCCAAAAAATTAATTTAAATAATTTATATTAATATAACATTCGCATGAGAGAGATTTTATAAAATTAACATCAATTTTTAAATAGTAGGATTGTATCATATTAATGAACACTTCGAAAAGCATTTTTTATGCATACATTTCTGATACAACTTAAACAGAAAAATAAAATCACCAATCCAAACAGCAAAAGTAATTCCCTCGAGTTTTTACAATGTATTCTGAAGAAATGCATTTCCCCCTTAAAAAGATACACAAGTGTGTGTGTGTGTGTCATCTTTAATATCAGAGCTCGTATTTTTTTTTTAAAGCAAATGGTAAAAAGTTCACATAAAAAATTATACATAAGTTTCTTCCTTTAGCTTGTTTAATTTTTGTACGAACATGTTTAGGTGTGCAAGAACCTACAAGCTTCTTGCTGAAAGTTTTTCATTGGCAAGAAAATCGTATTGAAATACTTTCTTATTGCTGAAGAAATTTTTCAGCCAATATTTGATTTGTATAATTTCTAATTAGCTTAATATATGAAATTTAGCCTTCAATCAAAATTTCATATATCTTACTAATTCGCTTTTGTACACATTATTTAATTTAAATTATTTCATTATAATTAAATGAACATTTTGTAATTAAATTTTCATGCACATACTGACGGAATTAAATTACAAAATTGTATACAATCATTTTCCATAGAAAAAAGATACTATTTAAATAATTTCTTAACTTATTGAACAATTAATTCCTTAAATTTGGTGTTGTTGTTTCTAATGACCCTTGCCATGGACAAGCTAGCTGATGCATCAGCGATTTTAAGCCGAAATGAGCGTCTCTTGTTTTGAAGTACAGCCAACTAGGGCCAAAAATTCGACCTAACTACTCTCTCACCACATTCGCTTGCACAACCTCTTTTTACAGGTGAGCACATTCATTCACCTTACGGAATTAACTCAGAATAACAACCATGTCCTAACCGCGACTCGAACCCGAGACACCTAAATCACGAGGAAGATGCGTTACCCCTATGCCAGGATGCCGGCTCATTAAATGTCTATTCTATATATTTTTTTAATTTATAGAAATTAAAATTTTAAACGAATAAAAAAATATTGTAATTTTTTTAATATGTTTTTACATTTTTTTCTATTTTTGAAAATTAATAACATTGTATTCATTAAAGAAAGAAAATTGTGATTAGGTGTATTAAAATCTCTTGCAAGGAACAAACAAACCAATTTACCTGCAGACTTCATTCCAAGAATAGTATAATCAAATTCATGGAGGTCTGAAATGAGAAAAATTCTCATAATCGCGAGGTCAAGTTTTTTGACGACGGCAATAACTCATACATTCTTATACGAAACAGTAAACAACTTCTTCATCAAAACCCGTCTGCGAAGTATCCCCATCCCAATAAAAGTATCGGAATTTCCACCGAATGAAACACGCCCCTGAATTCTTAATCGAATAGGGCAACAACATAATAGCAACTGGAACCCTTTTCGTGATGCGCTGAGCTTCATCTGATATTAAAGCGCCACGGCGATCATCATAAATCCAGCAATTTTGTATTGAGGACGGAAGAGGGAAAACCCGATCCTGTCCGCTCAACAATGTAACAATCGTCCCTCATACTGTGAGCGGTAGTTTCTTTCGGATAGTTCTTTTGTAATGAAAGTGGTTTAAGTTCGATCGGTCGCTTATTTTTTGCGTTTGGATTTTTTTTAGAAAAAATTTACAAATTATTATCAATATTTGGAATTATAAAACTAATAAATTTTACTTCATAACGATAGCTAATAAAAATATTGTACAAAATAATCATTTTAAACTAGGAGTTTATTTTTAACGCTTTGCCCTCCGATGGCGCCTCTGACTCGATATTCAAGACTGTGCATCATTTTGAGGTTTTATTTATTTATTTCTAAACTTTAATTGTTAAAAACGCCTGTATAACGGTTAAGAGATGTGGATGAATTTTTCAAAGAAATTCGACTCAAAAGAATTATGTGTATTTATTTTTGATAGCAATAAGCAAATTTTTGTATTAGGTGAATAACTTTGCATCTAATTATTTTTCGCATTGCAAGGGTTAATATATACCGGTTCTGCCTTAGGAGCAGCGCATCTTCCCAATGGCCCGTGAGTCTCAGGTTCAAATCCTCATTCGGGTATGGTTTTTTTTTTCTTTTTTTGCGTTATATCTGTGGGATGTGTGAAAGAGACACGCATCCTCTTCCTATAAAAAGAATTTTTGTTAGCGAATGTGTGTGTGTCATCTTCATTTGTGATAGAAGTCAGATTTCTATCCCCGGGTATTCAGAGGTCTTTACCCTCAGAAGCTACTGCATCCGCTTTACGTCGTAAAGTAAACATTACATCATCATCATTTTTAATATATATAATTTAATATATATTATTAAATATATTATTATGAATTCATTTTCAATTAGAAAAATAATGAATAATGTGAACATTATAATTCTAGATCAATATTATTTATTTTAGTTACTTTGTATTAAATAATTGCAATTGTTGTTCTCAAGTTTCGCTTCACAACGGAAGGAAGGTTATTACTCTAGACATGGAGAACTTTGTGTCCACGACAGATGTAGTAACTAACGTCCACCATCTCGGAGAGTCTTCAGCTGGCGTGTTCGAACTCGCAGCCGAAGGGATGCGAATCCAGCATCCTATCAACCAGGCTATAACGGCCCAACAATTACAATTACTATAAATACTTTATCAAAGAAAATTATTCCAGCGTTGGATTTTCAACGCTAATTGAGGATTCAAGACCGATTGTGGCAACGCAGAATGCGTAATTTTTCTACGGCAGTTGGGGTAACACGATACAGATTAGAAATTTCTAATTTTCTTTATTCTGTATTATTTTAATTCGAAAGTACTTCAAAATTAATCGGAAAGATCGATTATTTAACAATGTTTCATTTTAAATGTATCAAGCATTATGAAAAAGAATAAAATCATTTAAAATAATCGGTGGAAAACATACTAAGCCAAAACTCATCAGTGTGGGGAGAGACAAACTGAATCCGTTGCTTATTTGGTGAGAGGGATGAAGATTTTTGACGGGAAAGTTAGTTTTTAATTAATAAATAAAAAATTAATGAATAAATATTTGAAAAAAAA
>JAOUZG010030082.1:3551705-3562264 GCA_026289955.1 Argiope argentata
ATATATATATATATGAAGAGTGTGAACTAATAATAGGAACTGAAAAAGACAACTTTACATCATCAAAAACATTTTTTTTTGTCTCTGGAGAAAGTTGCGTATTTCCCAGAATGGACGTATACTACTTTCATATAAAAGATTCATATTATAAATCGACAATCATTTCATCTTTCGAGAGCATTCATTCTTTTAACAAAACACTAACTCACTTGGAGCCGCATCCTTTTGCTTTTTAGCATGATCTTCACAGAACATAAGAAACTCACCAGTGGAATTTATGTGAATTTGTTGCTTATTTTGAATTGATTCAAATGTCAGGTGGTTAGTATAAATATTCGTTCAATGAGAAAAGGAAAAAACTGTCTGCTGTGGAGGAAAGGAAGATAAAATAATGGAATTTTCTCAAGAATACAAATGCCTGTTGTAAATTAAATTTCAAGATGTTTCGATTTCGTCTTTGTAACGCCTACGTCAGTGTTAAAAGAACAATGCAAAGCAGCCTGCTTTTGTTGCTGCACAAAACAGTATTGAAAAATGTAGACTTAACGAATAAAAAGTAGAACAAAGAATCAGGGAGAAAAAGTTTTGTGGTTTTGGTGAAGATTTATCTACATTACTTAAGGTATGCGATTTAAAACCTCAAGAATGCCTGTTGCAATTCTTTTACATTCTATTTGATGACCTTGAAATAAAAACATTTTACATCTTAACTCAATGTTTTATTGTAATAAAAATATATTTCCATGCTATTTTAATCACTAATTTTTAAACGTTATGTGTAAGAAAATTTTATCAACAACTTTTAATGTAGAGAATTATGCACATTTTCCATTTAATATCAGGAATGTTTTAATTAAATGTTACTTAAATTTATAAAATGAGAGTCTGATGCTGATTATTTTTACTTGGATGATTTCGTGTTCACTTTGCAATGGAAAGGGGGGCTTAGTAGATTCTGAGGGTATAGACCCATGAACAACCGAGAGCAGGACATTGACTTCTAACTCATATAAAGATGACATACACTTTTTACATTTGCTTGCACAGCCCCTTTTTAAAAGGGGGGCATTCCTACACCTCACAGAACACAGAAGTAAAACCATACCCTAACAGGGACTCTAACCCGGAAAGCCCAGGTTACGAGGAAGACGCGCTTCCTTGGTGTCAAAGCCCCGGTTCTTATTACTTTCATTTAAGAAAATAAAAGGATCAGCAGAATCACACTATCGAGCATAAACATAAAAACATTAGCTTATATCTATAGTTAAATAAAATGAATTGCGCGATTCAAAGAACGTTCATTAATTCCCATTAGAAAGGATCAATACGTAATTCAGTTTGGTTATATTAAAATCCAATTTTAAAGCAACTTGAGGCTATTTAGGACTTGAATCTTAATAATTTCGAACTAAGGTCAGATAACTTCAACCATCACACACTTCTCCAAATTTCCTCGCCATCAGCAAAGATGACATTTGGCCCTAAATATCAGTTTTAACCCTTTGCGGTCCTATGTTGAGTGTGACTCGACATTCAAGACTGTGCATTATTTTGACGTTTTATTTATTTATTTATTTTTCAAATTTAATTCTTAAAAACGCCTATATAATGGTTAAGAGATGCAGATTAATCTTTCAAAGAAATTCGACTTAAAAGAATTATGTATATTTATTTTTCATAGCAATAAACAAATCTTTGTATTAGGTGAATAATTTTACGTCTAATTATTTTTCGGACTGCAAAGGATTAATCTGCCCGAGGTTCACATACACAGTGGACCATAGTGGAATTGGCTTCAAAGTTGAGATTATATTTCCGTACCGCTGTATCTTCCTTTTGATTAATGCTATGGCACAAAACATTATTTTAATTTTATTTAAAGGAACAATAAATAAGGGTGGTGAAGAAACAAAAAGATTAAAAATTTATAATTGATCAAAAAACAGCTATAAAATATTTTGTCACAAGTCTATCCTTTTTTTAAGTACATTGTAGTATTAAATACAAAGGTTCGAATCCCGGTTCGGGTATGGTTGTTTTTTAATGTTCTATCTGTAAGATGCGTGAATGTGGCCCCCTCTGTAAAAATGGGTTGTGCAGGCGGACAGTAGGACAGCTTTTGCCTCAGTCAGTAGATTTTCTCTGGAAATATTGCTCACGTTTAATTCACAGGGAATTTTTATTCATAACTTTGCGCTCAAAATTCCCACTATACTTGCATTTTACAAATCAAATTATGCTACCTAGTAAATATGTAATTTTAATAGTCTAATTTATTTTTTACATGAATAGAATCCTATATCATAAATGGGTTTTTATAAACTTAGGTGTCTGAATGTGTTTCAAATTTGTCGTTGTTATTTGAGATAATTTCGATTTGCTCTTTTAATTCTCACTTAACCAGAGTACTGGCGTAGGGCCGGCTTGCTGGCACAGAGGTAGCGCGTCTGCCTCGTGTTCAGGAGGTCCCGGGTTCGAGTCCTGGTTCGGGCATGGTTGTTATTCTGTGTACTATCTGTGAGATGTGTGAATGTGCCCCCCTGTAAAAAGGGGTTGTGCAAGCGAATGTGATGAGTGTGTAGCAAAAGTCGTACTCTTGGCCCTAGTTGGCGCTACTTGAAACAAGAGACGCTTCACTCGGCTTAAATCTGCTGCTGGATCCAGCAGCGAGCTTGTCCATAGGCAAGTGCCATTAGAAACAACAACAACAACAACTGGCGTAGGGGGATGGCCTCTCCTTAATTTGGGCCTCCCGGGTTCGAGCTTGGACATGGTTGTTCTTCCGTGTTCTATCTTTAAGGTATGTGACTGTGCCTCCCCCCCCTCTATAAAAAAGGGACTTTGCAAGCGAATGTGATGAGTGAGTAGTAAAAGTCGTAGTCTTGGCCTTAGATGGCGCTGTTACAAAACAAGAGACGCTTATTAGGTTTAAATCGAATGACTAACTCAGCAAGCTCGTCCATGGCAAGTAATATCAACAGCACAACATTATAATATACTACGAAAAGATAATACAATAATTATAAGGATTTACTAATATTAACATATCAATTGAGATAATGAGTAGTAATAGTTGCTTTCGCCCAAAACAAATCACTGAAAATTAAATAAAGACTGCAAAAAGCATAATCTAATTCTTATTTTAAGATTTAAAAAAAAATTAATAAAAATAAAAATAAAATCATATACTTTTGAAATGAATTCTAATTTTATTTACTTTTTATAAAAATCAGAGGTAATAAGCAATGTATAAACTATACAAAAACGAGTTGGATTCGTTCCATAACCTTGACATTTCAGGCGAAGATTAAATTATTCTTCATGCCTCTGATTGAACCACAAAAATTAGAGGAAGAGGGAAAATATTTACCACAGAGCCTACGAGGTTTGTTTATTTATTTCATTTCCTTAAAACGCCCTTAAAGTTGCTTTTCCATAATATTTCCCATTCAAATTCTGTAATTATCACCACTTGTTCTCAGCAAAAGCGAAAACCGAAGCAGGCGAAGGCTGCGTTTAACGAGCATTCTCCAAAGACACCCTGTTGAACTTGAAACATCAAGTGATTCATGCTCTTCTTATTATCTTATGCACGAAAAGCATTGTCAGACAATGTCAAATTTGTTTGTTTTAAGCAATATAAAAGTGGTCTTTTAATTAAACCAATGGTTCAAAGACAACTTGCACAAATACTATCATAATAAGTTTCAAGATGAATAATAACACTACTCACTTTTAATATTGCTATTTCAAGATGGAATCATTTGAACTTTGCTGCAAGCTTTATAATAATGTATACTTAATAGATGCCGACTTTCTGGCACAGAAGTAGCGCTACTTCTTCGTGTTCTGGGAGTCCCGGGTTCGAGTCCTGGTTTGGGCATGGTTGTTCTGTGTGCTATCGTGGGCTGTGTGACTGTGTCTCCTTGTAAAAAGGGGATGTGCAAGCAAATGTGTAGCTAGGTCGTGGTCTTAGCTCTAGTTGACGTTACTAAAAAAACAAGAGACGCTCCTTTCAGCTTAAAAGTACAGCTGTATCAGCGGGGGGCTTGTCCATGGCAAGTGCCTTTAATAACAACTACAACAACTTAATAGATTATTCCAGAAATCCTTCAGTTATTTTGATGCATCCTCTTTTTGCTGCGCTATAACTATGTTAATTTTTCTTAGACACATTTAACATTTTTTATGATAATATTCTTTACAATTTATAATTAAAGTCTCTTATTTATTCAGGTATTCATAGCTTAAGGAAATATGAAACTTTCAAAAATGTTAAACGTTCATGAAAATTTATGAGAAATTTAGATTATATATATTTGAGAAAAAAAAAACTACTTTCATAGTGAATACAAAATTGTGATTTTTTTCGAAGGAGCTATAAAAATTAATAAGTTGTTGTTTAAATAGCGGTATGTTTTGGTGCGCTAACTATTTTTGCAAAAAGAAGGTATAGGATTGACTAGATTTGAAACAGAATATTCTTTAAAGAAGAAATCATTCACCTAACTTGTGAGATTAATGCTATATCAAATTTTTCAACAACTTTAAATTTACAATTCAATAACTACATTTCAAAATTTGTGATTACTGCTACATATCTGTGCAGGGAGATACTAGGACATACGAAGATTATGGCCAAAACGAATCTTTCGGTCAAGACATTTTATCAAATTTGAAACATAGAGAAAAACGGTCATTTAGATATATTGTCTTTAAAAGTTATCATTGAAAAAAAATTTTTAGACTTTTTTTTTCAATTCCTATTAATAACAGTTTATATATATATATAGTTGAAATTTTAAATGCTAAATAAATTACTTTTTATTCATCCATTCAACTCCTTCAACTTCAAATATGTTTTAAACTTGTAATAAATGACATTTGATGTTAATACAGCTTCTTCAAACATTAAATCACCATTTTTTTATTAATTAAAAACTAATTTTCTTGCCAAAAAAATCTTCATTTCCTCGCCGCCAAATAAGTAAGAAATTCAGTTTGTTTTTTACCTAAACTTAACTTTTACCTTACTTAGACTTAATGTGCTTTCGGCCGATTATTTCAAACGATTTTGTTTATTTTCTTAATGTTTGATGTATTTAAAATTAAACATCGTTAATTAATGTATTTTTCGGATTCCTTTTGAAGTACTTTCGAATTAAAATAATAAAGAATAAATGATATTAAAAATTTCTAATCTATTTTGCGTTACCCCAACTAGAGTTCAAAATTCACTCTTTTGCGTTGTCTCAATTGTCGTTGAAAAGTCAACGCCATTTGAGTGTGTTCTGAGTCTGTTCTGATTTATTTCAACAGATACGAACTTGATTTTGCTTTGGCCAGGTATAATTTTTTGATCAAATATTTATATTAATTGGAATTATTTAATAAAAAGTAACTAAAATTTTAAAAAATCTTTGTTGACCTAACTAGAAATTGACTTAAATTTTGTATATTACTTTTTAAATTAATTTACACTAGGAACAATGAAAAAGATTCATTTAAACAAGTGAGGCAAGTTAAACAAGGAGTAACTATAAAAAAACTAACGAAATCAATTTCATTACACTAAGCACTACTACACAATGTTCGTTGCAAGATACGCCAGGCTTTAAAAAAATGAAATCTCTAACTCGATGTGTTTATTTACTTTAATGAAAATTTACACTTCTCCAGATAGCAAACAATAATATTTACAATGGGAAAATCTGTAATTACGGTTATTTATTTGTCTCCAAGCCACACAATCAGAGCATACGAAGGTTGAGGATGATGCGATTCCTTCACTCAAGACACCCTGTCGAACTTGAAACATCGAATGAGTCACGCATGTTCTTCTGATTGTCTCAACCATCAAAGGCGTCGTCAGGCCTATCTCTTCAATTAATTGCGCGCTCGATTTTGGCGTTTTGCATGTGCACACGGAAGTTCTCTTGGGTTGGCCATGAAAATCGACCAGCGACACCTAAAACTAGAATGAGGCCTCGTCACTTGAAGCATCCATCCTCCAGCGAGACAAAACTCTTCCGAGACATATTTCTTCCTCCTATATTTAGGGTAAGTGAAATCTCTGACTGGGGTTGTCGCATCAGTGTTCGACTGTTGGATATGATGGTGTTTGTTTCGAGAATGGGGTCAATTCACGTGGCGTGAGGTTAGAGACATCCGATAAACATTTTCGCAAATGCCATTCGACATCTAAATGCACTTTCACTTGTGGACAGCAGTGATGACGATTCTATTTTTCTCCAGAAAAATGTGCAATAGATTCTGAAATTAAGTTGGCGTAGCACATTCAAATGGATCTCCTAAACTTATCTCGTACCAATAGAGTCTAAATGTATTAATTTATCTATGAATCATTAAGGTAATTATTCGGAGGTCTATAAAAATTCGTATAGAAAAAATTTTCGTATAGAAAAAATTTGCTACATTTAACATGCATTTATTTTGCTAAGTTTTCAATACATTTCTACTCTTACGCACATGAAATGGGAACTTAATGTACAAAGCAAAATTAAGTATCACATAATACTGAATATACTGAATATTGAACAAAAAAAAGGGACGGAAAAATACCATTGTAGTTGTGATAAAAAAAATTTCCTATTTTGAGATTGCAAATTACTTATAAAAACACTAAATTTTCCAAAAATCAAATTTAATCAATGGACAGGAAGATTCATCGTATAAAACTAATTATTACATAATAATTAATCACACAATAGTATGGTTCATTAATTATCAATTGTAATATATATAGGAATGAAAAAGCGTTAACTCACAGTTGATAAAAAAAATTTAAAAAATATATGAATTTAATTAATATTAATATATTAATTAATTTTTTTTGTATACAAAATAAAAAAAATTCTGATGTGAAAAGGTGAAAACTGACTTTTTATCGAGTCAAAACATGATGTTTTTGGGATGAGGTTTTTGGCGTCAACAAAAATTGATAGGCGAAAAATAGATGGGCACGAGCATCTCAAAAAAATCACCTTTTAATAATGCGCTGCCATCAGATTCACAAAAGCTCTGATTTTTAAAAAATAAGTTAACGACTACCGCAAATAAAACCTAGAAAAATGTCATTTTGAGCACGCGATTATATGAAATGAAATAAATAGGAAATGTGGTATTTTTTTAAAACAATAAATGCGAAACAAAGTTTTTGGGATCATTTGCAATACTAAAGTGACTCATTCGATGAAACAATTCAGATGAATAAAAATATAGCAGGAGCATGTGGTGCTTGGCCGTTCAAGAAATGATGTCCTGACATGATACATTGAAATATGCATAGCAGATTTCATTTTAATCTTTTAGTGTTTTATTTAGATTCCTTTGCTTCTAAGTATTTTTTGTTTGTTTCCTTACCTAATACTTTCTTATGTTTTGAAATGTGTACTGAGATCTGGCAACATTTTTTTTTCTTTTTTCTTTTCATTGTTCTTAACAGAGATCTGTTAATTACTCTTTTCACTTAATTGAAAGGCTTTAATGCAAATTTCAACATTATATGGTTAACCTAATTGCTTTTCTCATTAATAATAAAAAGTTTGGTGAATGGATTGAGAAGGGTGCTTCAAAATTGCGAGAACCATCTTTAAGTAGCCTGGTGTAGCTTCAAACGAAATATTAATGCGAATAAATTTACTAAAAATTGAAAATAAGGACTTAGACTTTCGGATTAAGATTTCTGGGTTGCTCTTGGAAATAAGTTTTTGAATTAGTTAGCTGATTTACTTCAAATTATTGTCATTAAAAGATTACTTTTCATTACTTCTTTACATGTGATGGGACTATAAATCCAACTATAAGTGCTTTCATGGTATGTTTTTAAGTGTTAGATATCGATGCAAGTACGGCATAGGGCAAAACTGTTAAGCGGTTAATATACATTTAGTTCCAATATATCTGTGTCTACTAATATTTTATTTACATATTAAAAAATATTTCCTTTTTAGTAATTAAATAATTAATAATTAAATTTTAGAAATACAAGAATGAAATAAAAAAATGTAAACCCTTTTTATGTGCTCCTAATATTTAATTGTATATGCTACAAAAAAAATTTATAATAGTATCCTTTATTATCAAAAAATGACGGACATTTTTCAACTTATCTATGAAAAATATGTAGAAAATAAACTATAAATAAATGAAAATATTTAAAGACAAAAAATATTTTATAATTGACATGATATGTCATAAATCCATTTTAACGACATATAACTAAGACGAAACACTTGTTTTATTTTATTATAAACATACTTCATTTTAATATTTTCTTTTCAAACAATTTAAATAGAACTCTTCAGAAACTCGAAACTGTTTTGAGCATACCAAAGTTTAAATTAAACGATTTATATATTTTTTTTTCTTTTGTGCTGAATTATATGTCGAATCTCATTTTCGAAACTGGATAATAGTTTGCGAATACATTTCATTTAAAGAAAAAAATAAGTCTATTTGAAAAAAGGCTCCAATTATTACTTCATGATTTCCTGTTTACTCTTTTTAATAAATTTTCATTGTATTTGATTTCAAATTATATAGGAAGATAACATTTTGATCCATTTCCAACCATACCTCTTAAAGGCTTTGAATAAACAAACGTACTTTGAAAAGATCCGACAAATGTTTGCAGCTTCACAAAACAAAAAGTTTTTTTTTCTCCTGTGAAGTTTATTCAGTTTGTTTAATTCACTATTTCCATTTTCAATAATTCACTATAGTTTCCTTGTGAAAACAAAATATTTTATATTCTGATTATAAAATAAAATGCCTTGATTGAATTTTGGATGAAAAATTGCGAAATTATTTATTACTTTTAAAATTTACTGAATCATTATGAAAATTGATTTAAACCTTATTATAACAAGATGGCAATTAGTAAATTCAAGATTTCCATTTCTTTTTCAAAATAAAATAAAATAGCTTGAAAAGTAAATAGGCTCTGGATTTCTATTTAGGTTTATTTCTGTAAGTCATCTATTATATTTTTATTTTCTAATCATTATAAAAAGATAAAAATAACAGTTTTATCATTGTTACTCTGAAACAATGCTTTTTATAATTTTAACTAAAAGCATGTACTCCTGTAAGCTGCCAAATATTTAAAAAGAAATGTTAGAAAAAAATTAACAGGCAATATTTTGCAAAACAAATGTTAGTTAATATCTTTATAGTTACAAAGTTAAATGTCTTTATATTGTTACTAGAGGGTGGTTGCCAGGAAAGCGCGCCTAAAGAGAAAGCTTGGCGACGGTTGACGAGGAGCTTTGTGCCAGCCGAGTTAATTTGGCGAAGGGAATATTCTGGTGGCCTCTGGATCGTTCCCGGTGTTTTCCGAAGCTTCGCGTGCCACTGGGTGTTCGCTCACTTGGCTATATAAGGTAAGAGTTGCCGCAGTTTGGCAGTTTCTCTCGAAAGAAAAGCGTCTCGCTGAACTAGCGGATTACTTTTCTCGCTTGTTATTAGCTGTGTTTACGTTTGCTGTTAACGTTGTATGATTGAGCTCGCTGTGATTTACTGTTTGCTGTGCTATACGACATTTGTTTTGCAGTCTGTATTTATTGTGCTTAAGGCTTGTATTTACGCTGTTAATGGCTGTTGTCTGCTGGATGGTTTATTTTATCAAAATTGTTAATATCAATTTATAAGAATATTAGAAATTGTATTATGATAAATTTTGCAAAATTCTCCATTCTCGAAGGATGATTCATAGTTAATGAAAATTGCAGCTCTTTTCTCGCTGCTATTAATATCCTTGAAGCACAAAAGCTCTTATATTTCTGTTCCGAGAAATTAATGTTACATCAAAATGCAAATTAATTTGAAAAAGTACATTTTTTTCAACCAGATTCTAATGTAACGAAGAAAGCATAGACATTCTTTGTATGTATCTGTTTGGAGATTCATCTCTTTATTTCAACAACCAATTGACTAAAGCAAAAAAATATCATCCTTAATATCAAAAAATCTCCAAACAGGTGTTGAGGCTACTTTTCTTCTTCTACTGTATTCAATAAGCATGCATGAAAAATTTAAGACAATAATTCTAAAATCTCGGAAGAATACAGTCGCCTTTTAAGATACGAAAGCTGTCATTTACTCCGAATTTACATCTTTGAACGATGGCAAAAATACGAAATTGCCAGAGTTCTTGCTTTGAAAAAGCATCAAATTAATAGATTCTGTATTATTCTTTTTTATTAAAGCAAGTCCCAAAATGTTTTGAATATATTAGTGCTTACTCGTGATAAATGTTGCATTCCTGTCTCAATAAGCATTAATAGTGATGAAAGTCGCATTCCTGTCTCAATAAGCATTAATAGTGATGAAAGTAGCATTACTGGCCCAATAAGCATTAATAGTGATGAAAGTTGCATTACTGTCCCAATATGCATTAATAGTGATGAAAGTCGCATTCCTGTCTCAATAACCATTAATAGTAATGAAAGTTGGCTTATCGTCCCAATAAGCATTAATAGTGATGAAAGGCATTACTGGCCCAATAAGCATTAATAGTGATGAAAGTTGCATTACTG
>JAOUZG010030082.1:3562274-3576166 GCA_026289955.1 Argiope argentata
CATTACTGGCCCAATAAGCATTAATAGTGATGAAAGTTGCATTACTGTCTCAATAAGCATTAATAGTGATGAAAGTTGCATTACTGTCTCAATAAGCATTAATAGTGATGAAAGTTGCATTAATGTCTTAATAAGTTGCATTAATGTCTTAGCATTAATAGTAATGAATTTCCGCTCTTACTTCAATTAGTATGAACGGAAAAGATGTGTGAAGAAAAAACAGCCATTCACCGATAATCTCGTGGTCCATAGACCTAACGTGCCGTCCAATAATTCACTTCCGTTTACTTAGTAGCTGACCTTTATGAATAGGAAGAGCATAATCGCAGCATCTGGTAGTTAACTCGTGCAAACAAACAACATTTTGACATACGGGTTAACCCTATTAGACACCTCTCACATTTACCAAAATTTTAAATGAAACTTTAATTTAAAAAATGAAAATGATAATTGAACTTAAACACAAGAACAAAGAAGTACTGTAGGTAGATTTTAAAATGTTGTTCGAAATTTAAGAAAAGACATGTTCCATTAAATCAATACAATTGAAAAGGTCATACCCGATTTTTAAATAACGCTAAAACAGTTCTTGAGAGTTCAACTGTTAATAGTATTTTATGAAAAGCTATTTAAATTTTTCCATGGCTCTTTTAAAACAAATTGCACTGGTATTTCAAAAAAAAAAAAGTGTTCCGATTTTATCTTGGGACAACATACAGTATTCCAGTGTCGGTAGCCGTATATCTATCGATGTTCAATTTGCGTTGCCTTAAACGCATGCTTTTTTTATTTATTATTAAAGATAATATTGTCAACTATATTAGAAAGGTTTATGTTATTTTATTAAATGCTCTAGATGCGAAAGCTAATATAAAATATCATTTAAAATCTTGTTAAGTATTAACCAAAAACTATTTTTAGAAAGGTAAATAAAAAGTATTGATTGTTTCAATGTAGATTATTCATATTTAAAGAAATTATATATAAAAAATATATAGTACCATATTTAACATGAAAATTTCTTGAAATATATTTTTTCGTATTTTTGTAAGAGTAAAGTTCATTTAAAGAATCAAATCTGTTTTAAAAATATATAATTCAGTTCGATAAAGGTCTACATATCTTATTTGGAATCTTAAATACTCTTTTCTATTGTAGAAAAAGCTCACAATGTAGCTGAAATGATTCGCGCGTACATGATTCAGATTAATGCATTTATATTTTAAATTCAAAATCATTTTTTATTTACTATTACCGAACCGTTATAAAGATAATCATAGGAAATAATAAACTCAAACTTTTCTCTGCCGTTTTGCAAATGCCAGTGTTAAGTTCAGTATTTAATTCTATGAGCCGAAAGAGCAATTTGATATTTTAATATCTGCCAAATTAGACTTTCGATTACTGAGTAACATTGTTTGATAAAAATTATCTAGAAATAAAAAAATAATTTAAATAATGAAACAAAACAAATTTATTTGAGATAGTTATAAATCCTCATATGAAATTCATTTGCATTTTAATTCATTGCCAAACGAAAATATTACAGGTTGAACATCTAACTGCAATCTTGATAACCTTATGCTGAATTTTTCTCTTCTTTTTTTTTCCTTTGGACTGTACCAGTTTCAGATAAACGGAATCAACTTCGATTCTACTATTAGTCTCGAAATTCTATTGTTCTCCAAAACTGCAGTTCGAACTGGGGAAATTAATAGGTGTTCATCCGAGACGAACATGTTTCGGTGTGGGTGTGGGCAGCAAACTGCTCCTAGAGAACCCACTATTGCCGACGATAACCTTCGAAAAAACCTGTGTGCGTGCGCGCGCGAGTGAATGTGCCCACGTGACGGAGTCGGAACCGTCCAACCACAGGTACTTTTGGACTTCACGTCACATATCCTCCCCCCTTCATGATCTTGAGAACGGAAAATAACAAAATAAAATAAATACCAATAATTTTTAAAAAAAATTAAAATGGAAAACCGATTAAACAAAAACTGCACATAGTGAGTATGGTGGTTTCGTGACGAATGAATACTTCATAACGGAGAAGAGGGGGGAGACCAGTTTCTTCAGAGGCGGGGAATCCTGTCCAAAGGGGAGGGGGAGGAGTGAACGGGAGAGTGGGATGAGAGAGAGTGAGAGGAGAGAGGCCTGAGGAAGGGTAGGATCAGACAGACAGGTAGATCTGGGAAGCGGCGCGCTTTTAAAAGACCCATCAACAGTCGTCGCGGCGTTAGTATCTCTCCGCTCTTGATATGCCTGTGTTGTCTCTTGTGACCTGAGGAATATTCCCCCATACACAAAACTCTCCGGCACTCAGCCATCCCCGCAGTCCTCTCCCAGGCTCCGGCACAACAAAGCCCGGACCTGAGACTTTATCGAACACTTTCACCAGAGTGGTTGTTGTTTTGGTTAGGAATAGCGCGGCGGCCAGAAGACCTGGTTATTACATCCATTTCCCTCTGCTGCTGCTTTTATGTTGTTTTATTTACTGCTCAGCCCTAGTTTTTAAGGCAAGCAGCTACGAGCTCTCTCTCTCTCTCTTTCTGTCTAAAAGAGAAAAGAAACCTCCTCAACCCAACCGGCTTGCTTTCGACGGTCCAGCTGATTCCTGGGGAAATAGGTTACGTGCGTTAACGGCTCGTTGCTTCGCTCTCTCTCTCACTATCTGTCTTTCTCGCTCGGTCTCTAGGCCAGTGGTGGTTCGGATTCACTTTTATTCGCATCGACTCTCGCAGGTAGTTGTCCTGCTTTAAAGCTCACTCGTCTTCAGCACGAGGAATCCTTGCACCAAGAAAGGTGCCTTCCACACGTTCTGATTCATTCAAACGGGCGCTCTTTCCGTTTCAGAAACCGACTGATTTAACGGTAGTATTCCTCAGGATTGCAAATTTTTCTACTTCGACAGGATCTCAAGGAGGAGAGACAGAATGGTGCCGATGTTCTTGTTGATGGTGATCGTGGCCGCGGTCCGGGCCCAGGAGAGTCCGGTGTACCCCGACGGCTCAATCCGTTTGGTTGGTGGCAGGAACCCGACCGAAGGCAATGTGGAAGTATATTACAGAGGACGATGGGGTTCCATCTGCGACGACGAGTGGGACATCCGAGAGGCCTATATCGTCTGCAAAATGTTAGGATACAACAGGGCAGTGAGAGCCACCTTTAACTCCCAGTTTGGAAGAGGAAGAGGTAAGTTTGATTTCCTTATTATCCATTATATCTGAGAAAGTAATTCACAGCACATAATCCATAAATCATGATAAAGATAGATCTTAAACAGCCTAATATCAGATTAATTATTCGTAAATGCTCTTTATAGAGATTCCTAAAAGTCAAATTACATAATGTAGGCTTTGAGCGTATTTTAATAAAATCATCGAATGGAATCAAGGAAATATAGGAATTTATATATTTATTCCAAATATTTAATAATAATAACGCTTTTTTAGGAAACTTCGAATTTTTTTACATAATTATTTGATTTCTTTGGATAGAACAGAGGAAGATAATTGAGGATATTTACTTTATCACGAATTTAAATCTAAAAATTAAAACGTATTTGATAGCCAGAAGATTCAAAACTTCAAGAAGTTACGATAACAATTTAATATCCTTTAGTTTATGAAGAAATATTATTTTGAAATAGTCCTTTATTAATCAAAAGGTTTTAAATTGAAAATCTAACAGGAAATGCAAAGCACCAAGAGATAGCCCCTTTTCATTGTTATTGGAAAATAATTTGTGACATAGAATTTTAACTATTTCCATAAAATCTCTAAACAAAGATTATGGTCAATTATTAGCTAAAATCTGAACTTAAAAAGTTACATAATTGTATTTCGTCTCTCAAGTTATGCTTAATTAGCATGGCTTGGAATGCGAAATGAGTACTACAATTTTTCAACCAAGCCTTAATAAATTTGTAGCATATAGATCGGGTTTTTAAATTAATATTTTCCAAAATCACATAATGCAAGCAAATACTTAAGACTTATTTCATTAATAACAACTCATCTTGAAAAATCGAATATGTTTGATTCTCACTTTAAGTGTATTCTTATAAATTCAGAATATACATTAAGGTTTCGTTGGGTGAAATATGTTTGCATACTTATAAAAAGAATTTCTTTTGAAATGAATAGTGGTGAAAATGATAATTAATGATTTCAGAATTTTTTTTGGATAAAATTGACTTAATACTGAACTTTGTATTGATTATTAATTTGGTAATTGCTATTTAGATTTAAATAGGTAGTTTGATACTAAACTATGAAATCAAAATCATTAATTTTAATGTGTATTTATCGAAAACATATAAAAGTTTTCAAAAAAAATCCATAATACCATTTAATTTTTCTCCAGAAAATAATGTTATTAATGTAATGAAATTGTAAATATTACTGTTTGGGGAAATAATTATAAAACTATTTTATGAAAAACCAATTAAAATGTAAGAATTTAGTTTTCAGCAAATAATTCTGTCGACATCCATAATTTAAAAAAAAATTATCATGTCAAAATGTCTAAAAATATGTTATTGCTATTTACAAAATCACAAGCTCAAACACAGTTGAAATTACAAATTAAGTTAAATATCTTTACAAAACAACTCAACCCGAACCAATTTTTTTTTACAGCAGTTGTTAAAAACTTTACGCAACTAATAGGGGAATACAACTTTCTTTATATTCATTATATGCTTTAGAAAACTTTCTACGCAATTCTGTCTGTCAGGCACGCGACGAAGATGCCTAAAAGTACTTCCTAACTTCCTATAGAAAAAAAAAGTGAATAGAAATTGTTTCTGCATGGGAGAACAATCATGATAGCGTGCCATGGGCTCAGCTTTTTCATCATTATTTTACTGTTTCCTCACTTGCTATTTCTTCTTTTGATACGCAAATCGAAAACCCTTGACATGTTTTTCATTTTTGTTATCGCGGGATCCCTCTGTTTCTATGTTGGATGTAAATAAGTGACGGTCTATTTTTTGTCAGTATATCTACATTGTTGCCCTTAATGATAGGATGAAGATATATATATATATATATATATATATATATATATATATATTTGATTGTTGGACGTTTTAATAGATAAATTATTTTATTATTTATATTTTTAACTGTAAAATATAATTGTATTTACCGGGGTAGGCAATTAAGATTCTTGCTTTTTTTGTATCAGTATTATAGAATTGGCATTCAGTAGAAAGGAGTTGGTATTATCAAGAGAAATTTTAAAAAAATATTAAACCATAAAAAATAATTAACTTTTTCTAATAATATTTTCCCTTTGAATATATCAGACAGAATTATTTTTAAGATGCAAATAAAATTACTGCTTTGTTGTTGTTTTTCGTTCACCCAATCTTTATAAGCATCGATTATTTTAGCAAATAATTAAGTGGTAATATTGTATTTTATAAGAAAAAATATCAGTTATTTTACTTCATAAATGTTTTTTAGTTATTGGAAAAATGTTTATTTTTAAGGTAACTACACATTTAATATGGGAAAAATTAAAAATCAATTACTTATTGCAGATCTTCTAATTTTTTTTAGTTTTATCATAAATTAAAATAATGATTATTTTTCAAGAAGAATCTTTATTTCAGTGCGTTAAACTAATTTTTTAAATAATTACTTCCCAAATTACAGTTATATTGATAATGCAAACAAAAGTTGCATGATTCTACTTTAGAATTTCTAAAAACTGCTTCGTCGACAATGAATTCATATGAAAAATTTAAATATTTACTATGAGGGTAAAACTTAGTAAAGCTTTTAAATGGTTTTTTTATTTTACGAACGTTAATACTCTTTATTCAAGTTTTGCATTTAAAAATTATAAATATTTCAATACTTGATTTTTTTTTAAATTCTCGAACAAAGGAATAACCACATGAAAATAATCTCAGTATTCATTCTAAAATAAAGGTGAAAACAAAACATCATTCAAAATAAATTATAATTAGTTTAAAATTTTATATATTTTAATATTGAGTAAAATTTTACTCTTAATTTTTAATGAATTAGAGGAAGGAAAATTAGTTATATTTTTCTCCAATATAAAATCCAAATTTTGTTTATTAACTTCAAAATAATATTTTTTGTTTCTGTTACACTGCAAACAGTTGTAAATACATTTTGTTGAATATAATAAATAGTTACTTTAAAAAATTCATCTTTCAGTATCGAAAGTTATTTTTTGGAATTTTAATTTGCTTTCTCTTTTGTTTGCAAAAACATTCCAGGCATACAGCAAAAAAAAATCTTTTGCTTAACAAATGTTTGTGCGAAAACCCCTTTTTATAAAACAAGACTTTTTAAAATTATAAAAGGGACTTATAGTTATTATTTAATTTATCAAATAACTATTGTAATAATAAGATAAATAATGGTATCATAGTTTTTCAATAGGAACTAACTAATTATTGCATCTTTGAAAAATCTAAAATCTCTATTTTTTCTATTGCTTCCAAAAAAGGATTTCAATAAGTTTTGATGTTAACTTTGAAAAACTAAGAATATTTACTTTTCTTTAAAGCTTTTTTTTAATTTATAAATTAGAAAGTCCTTTCTTATTAATTACATAGTAAACGTAGAATCAGTATTTCTAACTATAGTGTCCAGTTCAATTTAAATTATACCAAGAAAATCTTAAATATTTGGTGAATATTATATAATAATAAAATCTTTTTATATTGATTTGACTATGTTAAATTTACACATCCTGAGCTGTTATCTATTGATATACTATATCATATCAAAATAGAACACAGAAGCTGAGAAAGGTTTTGCAATTTAAGGAGCATGAAATAATATTTTTTTCATAAACCAGTGAAATATTAAATATAGCATTCACATATTCCTACAGTATGATTAACAATTAATACATCAAACATTTAATATGATATCATTATCATTAAATATGTCAAACTATTCTTATCATATATGATTGACTAAAACTGCAATTTTTAATATATCGTTCATTCATAAAGAATATTTACGTTTGTGAATTATTTTTGAGAGGGAAAACATCACATGCCAATGCATAGAAAAGGTTGTTTAGTCAATTATTTCTGTATAAATGAATTGGGCAAACAAAACTTGTTGTCTCAATTCATTTTGGTGAAACCCGCATCTGTTCTTAAATTATTTGTTCTATTTTAAGAAAGTGCTTGACTACATGCTTACTACATTTCACATAATTTTGATTTACTCATATCCACAGCTTTCTCGAAATTTATCTTATATAACAAATGCAATTACAATACGCTATGCATCAAACTACTTGAGTTGGGCGAGTTTATAATTCTTTGATTGAGACCATGAAATTCGAACTAATTTTTTCCATTTTTTTTATTTTGATAATAATTAAATCCTCACCAGAAAATTATATACGCATAGACTGAAAATTATTTTGATAGCGAAGCATTTACAATCCTATTCATTTGCCAACAATACCAATCAAGAAGAGAAAAGGTCATGAACATAACATCCCAGACTAAAAAACCGTTCCATTCAGCGGGATTTACAGTGCGAATAATGAATCGAAAAATCCGTGGCCATAGCACCAATCTAGAGACAACTTTCATTCAGACGGATTAGCTGAACTAATCGCCTACATACTCAAACCTTCCGGCGGATCGACTGGCAGTCTAATCACTCTCACGAACCAAAAACATCAGGTCGTTTTCTGGAGATTAGTCTAAGACATGGAAATGACGTCATCATATTTGACGAGGTCGAAGATGAAAGTAAGGTTGAACCGCAGAAATCATGGCTACGTCAAGTGGAAGAAAGCCTTGTAATGCAATTTGAAAAAAGAAATGTGGTATTTCTCCGCTGGGTGTTTTACTGCTCAGGTAACCTTCGTCCGGCCTATTGCACTGTGGTTGAGACCATCTTTATGGAATTCCATAATCGTGAAATTTACAGAGACGTGAAATTTACAGTAATACAGAATTACAGTGAAATTTACAGTAATACCCAATTACAGTGAAATTTACAGAAAATAATCGTGAAATTTACAGAGCTAGCTTATTGCAGAAACATAGAACACAAGTACAGTTAGAGCTTGTCAGATGACTTAAAATTAAGTTACGAAAATATATATCGGATCCGTTTATTAATGATATTAAAAATAGTAGAAGATTCAATTATCAATTAATTCTTCTTATGATTTACAAACTAAAAAATAATATGTAAATCCAATCGGAAAACTACCTGTTATAAAATGCATCAGAATTCTACTGTTGATACCATAGCTGTTAAAAATTAGAGAACTTGAACTCAATTTAAAAATTGTTTCTCTTAAACCTCAGACATAAATTAGATGCTCAAAAAAATTAGTGAACTTAAACTCAATTTAAAAAGAGTTTCTCTAAAATCTCAGACATAAATTACATGCTCAAAAAAATTAGTGAACTTAAACTCAATTTAAAAAGAATTTTTCTAAAATCTCAGACAGGAATTAGATGCTCAAAAAAATTAGTGAACTTAAACTCAATTTAAAAAGAGTTTCTCTAAAATCTCAGACATAAATTAGATGCTCAAAAAAATTAGTGAACTTAAACTCAATTTAAAAAGAATTTCTCAGGCCTAAATTCTAAACACTTCTTCACAATAAAAGGGATTGTCAAGTATCAGAAACTTATTTTTGGAACGATGGATAGCTTAACTTTTTTAGTTCTCTTGATTTGGTGAAAGTGGATTTATTCTTCTTAAAAAATAATTATTTTCTCATTTAGGTTCTTATACTAGTGTCCTACTAAACAGTAGGTTTTAGAATAAAGATAATTTGAATTTTTATTTGGTATGTTAAATAAATTTTAACTTGCTTCTTCGATGGCATGGAAAAGCAACAACAGTTTAAAGTGTAAGATTTATGTTAACTAGTGATTTTTTTTAAAAAAAGAAGGGTTTGAATATTTTATAAAGACATTTTAGAGGTATATTACTTTTTTATTCCATCTTTCATTTAGGGGTGGGTGGGGAAAGATGACACTTCATTTCTGAAAACAAGCTAGATAAACCTTTCAATTTTAGGGCAACTTTTGTGCATCAAAACAATTAAAGAAAAAAACAATAAGTTAAAAATATTTTTTATTAAAAATTAAATGATAGTAAACATTAATTATTCTTTTATATAGAATTTTGATTCTTGAAAATTGAATGATATCGTCTGAAAATTCTTTACTGTACGCATTTTGGTAATAAGGTTGAGGGAACCGTTATGCTGAGAAAATGCTGTACATGTAGCAGTGAATTTCACTCCTTGGTACACACCGCTGATCTCATACATAGCAGACGACACGTGAATTTCGACAATTTCATTTTATTCACTCATTATTTTCCCCACACGACTGACGAGTGGCCAACTGTAACCGACACAGAGGCTGTGACGCTGACACACCGTAGCTGATATGAAAACTTTTGCGACCTCAGAATTGTTTTTTATGGGGAAAGAAAGCACTTTTTTTATTGAATTATGCAAACAGAAATGTAAAACATGTGCTAGTCATCACGGAACTTTTACTCTTACTTCATGAGTCAGGATGACTAGGGAAGGAGGGGGGAGGGGTGGAAATGGATTGTTTAGAACGACAGAAAATTTGCCACATTCAAGGTTGGCAATATTTTAAACGGCTTTAAAAATTTGAAATGTTTTATGGCTGTGAATTTTAGGCCAGTGTCTTCACGGATAGCTAAGTGTATATAAGGTCAGCAGAAGATTCTATGAATGTTTTAACGCCTTTACTAATCTTAACAATCATATTTATTCTATTTAAAGATAGTACGATACATAAGTTGTTGAGATTTTGAATTGAATACTGTGTATATCAAATAAAATACATGTTTTTGAAAGGAGAAATATAATTAGATCCCTTCATGTGTTAGACAAGTGACTGATTAAGTGGCTCAATCTCTTAAAGAATATTAGTTCTTTGCAGTTTATGCTTGGATTTCAATAGTTTGATGATCAAAAAGTGCTACATTTAATTGAATATTATTTTTAAGACGGAATTATCCAGGAATACATTTGAATATAGCTTTATTGGTTCTTAATTACCAATTATTTTGCTAAATAACTTCATAAATTTATTATAGTGCATCGATTTTTAATCGCAGAATAGGTGGATATATTAACGAATTTTGTGTCACTAAACAATGGTTCCATCTTTTCTAATTGTCGTTTGGGCAGTACCAAAACGTCTACAGAATCATCTATACGCATTTTTCTTTATCACTAATCGTAAAAGGAATGTCAATTCTTAAATAACAGCGAGAGCAAAAGGAATCCATTAAAAAATACTCTTTTTTTCTTTGTGAATGACCATCTCTACTAAGGGCATTGACCAGAGAATCTAGCTTGGAGCTATAGAGAAGAATAGGTATTTTATACTGATAAGTGGCACACGCTGACTTCTTTATTATGAGTCGAATGGCCGTTGTTAGTGAAATTGATGACAACTTAACAACAGATTATCTACTTACATTGAAAAGCTAGAAGCTAATCAGTTATTACAAAAGGACATTAGCTACACTGAAGAACCATGGTAACTTTTGACGGATGTTTCTTTTGGTACAATATGGCACTTTTATCTTCAGAAGTAACTTGATTTTCGATTAAATGTGTTTTATTTCTTTTATAATGCTTATAATTTGCTTACTTAAATGTCATTTTAAAGATGATAAAGTCATTGGAATTTCAACTAAGAGTTCTTATAGTAAATATAAATCTTTGAGTCTAAGCATTTCATTGATTTGCCTCGTTGATAAAATTTTTAAAGCTCACATGAAACATATTTTTTTCGATGTCAATCCTTTAGAAGCAAATCATGAAGTTTTAATGCATACGTTATTCTTTACTTAATCTATTTTTAATTTATTTCATTATTATATTAAATGTGATGCATGTGATTTTTGTTTTCGAATATTTTATTGAAACCCAACTTAACTTCCAGAACTATTTAATATAAATATTTTAATAGATTGATTTAGAATTTATTCTTTTAAAGAAATAAAAAAAATTAATCAATCAGAAAATTGGTGAAAAAAGCAAAGAATTTAAGGCGTAACTCAGTCATTTCAGGCGCCATAAAAACATGCATTATTTTTCATCACGTGTAATAGCATTTACCATTAAAAATTTTATTTAATGTTACGTACTATAACAGTCACGAATCATTACACAAACTATCTTTAGATGGTATCTAGATTTAGCCGATCATAAATATTCATTCAGGCCAAAATTAAAATCGTAATTCATATCAGTCTGACACCTATTTTCTGGGTTTTCGTTTGATTCGAAATAGTAAAAATTCACGCAAATACAATTTAGATGTTGAATTCTTTTCCGTTAAGGAAGTAGTATACATCAAAGTTTAAGAAGAATTCCTTCTGTTAGTTCCACTTCAGCAATTCAAAAACTGTTTCCACTTACAAAACTGTTGCTTAAGCTCTTACACGTTTACTAACATTTATATCCCAGACATTATTTGTATTTTTGATGATAGTCTTTTTGTCATGTTGATTTTATTTCGCGGATACTGTAAAAAGTAAATTGCTGAAGAAAAATTCGATACTTACGTATTATACCGTCTTCGCCAACGATCGTCAACAGTTTGGTGACTCATTGGCGACGGATTTAAATTTGGCGATAAAGATCAACAAATTACATCATTGCCGGATTGCCATAATTAGTGGTTTAGCAACTCATTGGCGACGACTTCAAATTTGGCGATTAAGATGGACGGTATAATACGTAAGTACCAAAAGTTCAAATCACATTATATTGAACTCATACTGTACAGTGTTTAAGCCACATAATATAGCCCAATTCCTTTCATTCAATTTAGATCATACAACACAATATTTCATTCCACATTCTTGAACAATTTCAAATTCATTAATTGCTCCTTTTATAAAAGTTGTAAAAAATCCTTAAGTTACATTTTGAAATTCTACTGTTAATTCTGAACCTTTAATTATTTAACGTTTTGAAGTCAGTTATTTTATTCTTCATTCCATACAGGTAAGGAACAGCTTCGTACTACTAGACAGTAGTAATTAGAATATATCTATATTACTAGTAAAGGTTCTATGGTAATATTTCTCAATACTTAGTGGGGAAGGGGGTATAAAAAAAGAAAGGCGGACTTTAATTTTTGAACAATTTAAGTAAGCTTTCTTTTATATCAATACTAAATTATATACCCATAAATAGGAAGTATATATTTATATAATTTACTGAGAAAGATTTATTTTTTCACATTCTAAAATTGCAATTTTTTAAAACTAAACCAATTGGAAGGAAAAAAAACGAAAGCAGATTTGCAAATACTAAAATGTTGCGATCGCTGTCATAATCGTAAAAACGAAAGTCTTTTATTTTGACATTTGCATTATAATGAATATATTTTTATAATCGATTAGAATTGAATTTTTCTGGATTTTGCATTTGCATTATAAATATTACGGATTTAAGATGACTCGATTTCATATTGATATGTCTTTCGTCTTACTTCATTCAAAAAGGAACTGGGTGATTCGAAAGCTCAAGCAGGAGATCCGGCTCAGGTGGCATCCTAATCATCTGACCATAGTTCAAAATTAGGATGCCCATTCTAAAATATCCCTTTTGTTGTTTCAAAGAGAAAGGTTGACTAAACTGTTAAATTAGATTTCGAACTTGTAATTTTATATATATGATGATGTAGCTGTGATAATGTAGAGTAATGGCAAAAATATTATAAAGCAAAATCTGCTGTACCTTCTCCATCTTTTCTATAAAAAGTCATATATAGACTCTCTGACCCGCCACGATGGCACATGGATTTAAACCATAAAGCTGAATGACCGAATCGCAGCAACAGCAACACTAGTGGGAGCTGTGGTTGAGCCCTAATGACTATCACTGGTCGCGGTAAAACCCTCCCCGTAGGAAGTACGTCCCGTCATCGATGGGGAGAGCCAAACCCCCTCCTATTAGTGTACCCTTCAAGGGTGACGAGATCCAACCACCATTCCGAAAGCATCCCATCGTCATTCCGAGGTGCCCTCCTGGGGGATTCCTTTTCGATGAAAAAACTGCCTTCATGATAATAAAATAAATAGCTACAGCAAAGTGTAATAACATACTCTCTTCTTTTATAACATCTATCTGATACTTGCAATTTCATCAAGCGTATGAAGATTATTACTACCGCAAAATAAGACGCACTTGAAGATAACTTCGCACCCAGTTTCAATGATCCCCGATTCAAAACATAATTTTTTAAGTCCCTATCATTTCCAATAAGAACATCGTGCGCTTAACAGCCCTCTAAAGCGAAGATAGCATCTTCAGTTGCATGATGATCCCTCACAATAGCCTCTTAAAATAACTTCTCGTATTCACGGCTTTTTAATCGGATTAGCTATAAGCAGTGAGAATTGCCGCAAAAGTGAAGTCGATTACACGTTGCCCAATCATTATGTTAAATGAAGCCTGCAGTTAACAAAAATACAAAGCGAAATCGGAAGGGGAAAAAAAAAGAAAGTACGTTAAAAAAGATGTTAAGATCTTCGAAGCTTTCTTTTCTTGACTGTAGCACGGTTTGAGTAGCTCGATATCTCTTATAAATTGTTCGGATCTAATCTTGTTGAGGATCTTTTCTTCAAAAGGCGAGTATCCGTTACAGAAAACTTTCCTTCAGAGGATTCAGAGAATTGAGAATCATTCGAGGAAAAACTGTAAATTGCAGGGAAATAGAATCGTGACTTTATGAATGAATGAATTGCCAAGGAACGCCCATTTAATTATTATATTTCCTTGGTTTCCTTATATAATTATTTTTGATGTATATATATATATATATATATATATATATATATATA
>JAOUZG010030082.1:3576566-3587153 GCA_026289955.1 Argiope argentata
TATATATATATATATATACTTTTGTAAATAATATTAAATACTTAATACAATACAATAATGCAAATGCTTTTACTTTTGTAATAATACAACCATCAACAGATTATGGTTTTCAACAAATCTAAACTTTCACTCGAATAACATTCAATAGATTACGAAACCATTTATAAATACGCGCGTGAAACAATAAAAACCTTGACTTGAAAGACTTTAGTGTTAAAACTTAGACATTAGACAGACAACTTTATCGCATACAATTCAGTGACAGTGAATTCTAAACTAGGAGTCGTCAGATTGTTTCCACCAATTAAAATGATAAAGAAAGATATTAAGTAAGGCATCCGCCCTACTTTTGAAACCGAAATTTCCCCCTTGACCAGCCTCTTTAGATGTGTCGGCTTCTACAAGACGGCATTTCGTTATTCCGCCTTATATATAGGCCGTTGGCCTTGAGGTGGGCCTTTACAGAACATTGCTCCCAAATTCACGTGACTCCCCTCGCGTAGGCGATTTTGAAGAAGCCTTGACTATTCATTCCATTGTGCAGATGCTTTGTAAACCAAAATATTCGAAAATGGAATGTTGGGAAACGTTACCCACCCATTATCCCGGCTCTTCGAGACTATAAACTTTCGATTGGGTTTTCACTCTAAACGTTTTCTGATTGAAGTTATGCAATAGATTTTAACACACACTTACATTAAGATTTCTTTCTGTGAGTATTGTATGTGCTGTTGCACCATAGTGTGTCTTTTTTAACACACGTTACCAACATGGGTCATCTAATTTCGTTTTTCAAACAAAGAGGGGCCAAAATCGGGATGCGTAAGAGGTTCAAGAAAAATGAAAGTTGATGGCGTAACAAAAAAAAAAACCCCACTCAGAATCATTAAAAGATTTTTAAGTTCCTAATGGGACCTTCTACTTACCGAGGTCCTATAAGGGTACGTTAAAGTGATTTCCTTTTATTATTTTCTACATAAAGTTTATATGAAAGTATTTATTCTCATCAATATTTAATCATACTTGAAATTTAAAATTTTGATTAAAAATAAATTGAGTTTCTACAGATTTTGATTGGAAACACATTTTTGTATTGATAAATTCCAATTATTTGAATATATTTCTAATATTCCTGTCTCGTGTTCAAAGAAATAAAACTAAATTTATAATGATTAATAATGTCAGAAATTTGATAATTTTGTTGCAATTTTCATTGGTAATTTCTGCACCAAATGATATTCTTGTCTATTGAGTTAATGTTTGTTTACATCATGTTTTTATAACTATAATGATTAAACATTTGAAACAGCCCTATATATCTTGCAGAAATGCAAATATTATTTACATTAAAGCCCATTTCATCTGTTTTGCTGCATTATCCTTTAGAAATTCCCTGACAGTAAAATGTAATAAAAAATTCGTTTCGTAAATGATGTTTTATATAAGTTAAATAGGGAATGTGTATATTTGTTCGACTAAAAATAGAAAAGAGTGGAAAAACTGCTTTGAATGTTCTTTGTCGTAAAACTGAAAAACAATATTCGGGTTTTTTCTCCAATGAACAGATGACTTTACTTTGAAATATAGCATCTTTTAATTAATAGTGAATTTAATCTAGTATTTTATTTTCTGGATTATCAAATCAAATCGAAATAGTAGCAAAAATAACACCACATGTATTTATTTTGTATCATCAATAAAATTTTAATTTAAATTATTGCTATCTTTATGTGAGTTAATTCTTTTACGAATTTATTTATTATACATTTCACTTAATTTATTTAAACAGCTTAAGATTTGGTCATATATAAGACTAAAAGAAGGGTCATACTTCAGTTAAAAACGAAAAAGAAATACAAAAAAAAAAATTACTGACACCAAACGCGAACATATTTTTAGTCAGACCTCTCATCAGGCTGAATTGCTTTAGTTGAAATATGTGGTACACCTGTGGTTTGCAAACACTATTTGCATTTGGAAATGACTATTTTGCGAAAGTACAGGGAAAGTCCATAGACTCATTTCACCCTATATATAGTTTCCGAGTCACACTTGTTGTGTGGGAGCAGACAAACATCTCACTCTTGTAAAAGGCCAAAACAGAAAACACTTTCAGGAAACGATGAGTTTGAAATCACCCGCCACACTGTGACCTCGCCACGTGACCGCCACCTTCCTTAACCTCGAATGCGAAATGGGTCACTGTCCTGACTTGAGCAACGAAAACAGACTACGGTAAGTATTGCGAGCGGCCGAAAATTAATTTCTTCTCGTAGGGTTAAAGCCGATTTTCTCTATTTTTGGATTCAGACAATGTATTTTGAATGGGATGAGAGTAAAGGATCTGACTTTCTTTAAAAAATATTTAACCGAATCAATTTAACCCCTTTATGTGGAGATGAATGGGTAGTCAATTTCATTCCATGAATGAAACTGATTTCCCCCTATTTCTGCCCATAAAAAGTTTCATTTTGGAGGTTTACACCCGCCTAACTGCTGTAAGATTGTACATGAAGGAAAGTCGGATTGCTGAAGTGTACAGTGGGGTCATCATCTTTTCCCATAAATTTTTACCTTAAGGCAGATTGGCATAGTTTACGATACATTCATACTGTCAAGACTTCTTTCGAGCGATTGGCTTCCTTCGGATTTCTTCAGCAAGTAAATATGGAAATGAAGGTAACATTTCAAAATCTAATTTCGTATTGAGATAGCAAAATCAGAAACATTTAGTTTAATGTCTTATATGTTAATTTAGAATTGCTGCTCTTAACAGGTAAAAATTAAGGACTTAGGCATGATGCAATGTGTTTGAGCAGAGAAGTAAATATAAGACGAAAATAACTATTTCAGAGTAATTATAATTCTTTTTGACTATAAATATTATTCTCTTTGAAAGCAAAGTAATTTTATTGTTGACTCATTTTTTTTCCTAAAAAAATGATGGAAAAATATCAATTGAGCAATTTTGTTTTCATTAAAAAGGGTTAGATTATGAATTTAATTACTGCACTGCAGGTGGAAACTCTATCACATATTCATTTTTAATAGTTAAGCGTTGTAAATATTATAAAATATTTAAGATAGAATTTCTTCAGCAAGCATGATAACTCATACTATTAGTTAACATCGCGAAATTCATCGAAAAATATTCGAACTAAGAAACAAGTTACTATTAAAACATTTTTGGGAAAAAAACATACATTGCTAAACTTCTAATCTTTATTCCATATATTTTCTGCAAAAGTAGTATAGTATAATGTATATTGCAGCTAGTGAAATAGGAACTGCAAGTAATTACGACAGTAAAAGAAAAAATATTTTTCCAATTTATTATGTCTCTAGGTTTTTTTTAAGTAATAATGAATGAAATTCGAATAACCTTGGTCTTTTGCAAATTTATTTAGTGTAGAGCCTGAGCTTCTGGGCCTATAATCTCCCTTCCATAACAATTCTATCAGAGAAACATAGCATAACAAATATTGTGTAGAGGAAAATTAGAACTACTGAAAGTTATGACAGCAAATCAAAAATATTCTGTATCCAATTCATAATGTTTCATTCAAAATAGTGCTGAAAGACTTTCGAACAACCCTGGACTTTTGTAAATTTATTTACAGAACACGATTACGTTATCTCTTCCCATTCATTATGCAAATGACAAACAGTTTACTGTCTATGGTTTGTGAATCATCCTTGATCTGAATTCGAATGAAAGGAACAATTCGCGGAAGTGTGGACAGGAAGATACTACCAAAAACCCCTTTCGCATCAATCGTTCCGTATTTATTTCACACTCTGTGGATTACACTATCTAGGTGAAATGCCTTCGATAAATCAAATGGTGGGAATTATTGAAAGGGCTTCCGTTTTTAGTGATTTATAACACAGCGTTTTCTTTTCGTTTGTCCTTTTCAAAAAATTATTCAAAATTGCCTTCGGTTTCTGGTTTCTTAAAATAAATCGTTTTATAGTAGTATAAATTATGAATGGCCCATTAAATTATTCAGAAATTCACCAATTTATATATAGTTAAATCCATATAAAGTCAAAGTTTGAGCAGAGTGTTTGATAAATAGTAGTACTATTTTTTTCATTGTATGTTGTTATGAATGATTTGTTTTCGGTTACAGTTGCTATTTTTAGGTTACGACCTTTAAAAAATCAAGAAAAAAAATCAAAATAATTATTCTCGTCGTCATTTATCCATCAAATACAGGATGCGTTTGGGAATTGCTGTAAGAAAAATTGATAAAATAAAATTTAAGTATAAAAATTATTCTTTGACGTTAAAAAATAGAGTTTTAAATGCAGTTAGTTACTTTCGAAATCTTGAATGTAAAACTTTTAACATTTACCGAAAGAATTCCTTTAATTATACCCTACAAAAGAAATGTAAGCATTAAAGGATTCAGATAATCAATATTTTATCCTTTCTCGCAGCTGTAAATTTAGCCAAAATCCTGGTTTTAATGATAAAAATTTCAATTATAATTTTCTTCTCCTGATATCCTTCTGAATCTATAATTTGAGTTTTATAAGATATAAATTTGTAGAGATCTACGGTGATTATAGAGCTTAAATAATATATCACTAACATAACAAGATATTAATGCTGTATTAAATATGTTCTTGCATCATTAAATTTCATCTCACTACCCGAAATTCTCAGCACTGTCTTTGAACATGAATACTTTTATTTTCAGAAGTTTAAATTATCCGCAGTATAATAGTTCAAAGCATGCAAGGTTTTAAACTATTCGTCTACCATTCATATAATGGAATGTTCGAGCATTTTACTCAATATGAATACAATGAATTATTCAACATTTATATTCATTGCGTGGAAGGGAAAAAAACGTTCTAAGAAAAACATATTAACTAATGAGGGAAAGGACACTATTATAAATAATTAAAAAAAAAGTTTGGTCAAGAACACAATGTTTTGTGACAATTGCGACTAATGTGGGGTAATATGCAATTCACAAACTATTATTTCGCATACAAAGGCAATATGAATTGGTTATTCATTCAGCTAATGGCCAGAAATTATTAAAGTTAAGATAAAAATAAAAGATTTGTAATTTTCCGATAATGACTTTTTTGTCCTTGATTGCGTAGTTATATCAAGGAATCAATTCTTTTTTTATATATCAAAATAGAGTCGTATTTTACCATTATTTTTTAATATAATAACTTTTATTTTGATATACTTTATTTGTTTTTATTTTCATCTACTAACTGTTTCATAAGATAACTGGTTACAATGAATATAATCCAATTTTTAGGGTTTTTTATGGCAATTATTATTATCATTTTTGTTACATTAGGATTTAAAATTCGTATATATATATATAATTAAATGCCGCTGTACCACAAAGAATGTGAAATAAATTTCTTAACATTTTAAAGAATAACTGTCCAATTAAAAATGAAAAAAGGGTGAAATGGAAAGAGAATTAGTTTACATTTTTGAATCATATCATCGCACAAGATTTCTTTTTAATCAATTTATACTTTAAAAAAATTAACTTGTCTTTTATAAGTTTTATAATTGTAACCAATTTTTCAAACTTTTTGGGTAATCTACTATTTAAATTACAACTGAGGGCTCTAAAACACCTTAAAAGATACTTGAATATAAGAATTTAAAAACTGCTTGAAGAAAGATTATATGTATATTGCCTTTTCTTTTACAGCAAATTTTCTTATAGAACAAATAAATGCAGGTTTTGCCACAAATATTTTGGTTAAAAAGGCAAATAAAGTTAAAAAAAAGATTAACATATTTTAAATTTCCTGGAGAAATGATAAAGAAAGTTATTAACAAGTATTAACTAGAAAGAAAAAAGTGCATTATAAAGTAAAGAAGTATTATCCGAAAAGATTTTTAAATGAAATTTCAGATTTCACTTACTATCCTCTACCATAAAGAATGCATTATTGAGCATTATAAAGAATGATATTGCTGTAATTTCTTTACCTTAATATGTCTGTTCTCATAATTCGTACCTTTGATTCGGTCCTTCTGTTTAAGTAGACGATGAAGATTGAAAAGAAAGAATCATCTAAGTAATTCGTGTAATAGTCTTTAAAACGTATGAAATAATTTTTAAACTTATCCGGAAATTTAAGATAAATTATAACTGTTCGATTGAAACGGATTTAAATTTTAACTGTGCCGATGGACTTATTTATTAAACAAATGAGATTCAATTACCGGCAATATGCATGCGTCTCTCTCAAATACCAACCTACTTTACAATAGCATTTCGCGTACAAAACAAATTTATAGTTTCCACTTCCTATCCACACCTTGTCGAAATGAACAATTAGGTCAATAAAATAATAAGGGCAAGTAACTGTTTCATACAATCCGAGTTGTCGTCTTCCGATTCCGCAGAACCGCAATTTTCAGGAGCAAAGTGCAGGACGAAAAGAGGAGATCTGGGAGGGACTTGTAAATCTTCCGATTATGTAGGTAAGGACAACTCGTAAAATCTCGTTTACGTTTGTCTGTATCCTAGTAACCTTAGCAATGAACTCGGCTAGCGGCATCCGCAACGAAAAAGCTTCGAAAGCAATCCTTTGCGTATTAACACCCACTTTAATTTCGTGGTAGTGTTTAGGAGAGTGATTGGTTGGCAAAGAGGAAGATTCGTGCTATCATTATCAAGCTCAACTTTTTAAAAAGAAATTAAATGAAAGATAATCAAAATGGTGTCAATAGAGAGTTTAGCAGTGTAAAATTTCGGAATAAATATAATATTTAAAAAAGGTTGTGAGCTTCTTTTGGTGGTTGATTTTGGAGCCATTAGATTCCAAAAAGATTCACTATAGCCACGAAATTGAAAGAAACCGTTTTTGATGACATTGGATTAACCCTGGAAGAAATTCTGCATTTAATTTAAAAATAGAAAATTCAAATATTTTCAAATCGTTTTATGATTTCATAGAAAGTATCGGATCAACTAACTTCATGAAATTATGTAATTATAATAATAAATTCCATTCCATTGTTTAGCATCAATAAACTATCGAATTATGAGATCTAAAAAGCAATACAAATATAAATGCAAAAAAAAGTTTTAACTCTAATAACTGAAAATCAAATCAGAAAAATAGTTTTGTCCATTTATTCAGCATTAGTAGCAAAAAAAAAAATGCAAAGAATAATTTTAATTTTAAATATTTAATGAAAATTTTATAAAAAATCCTATTTTAGAAAATTTAAATTGATAACAATTTTATTTAAAAGTTAAATTGATCATACTCATATTTATTAAAATTTATATGCATGTCTGTTCAAAGTAATATAAATTCATAACGTATGTCACCTGCTGGCTATCATAGTTCAAAACATTTGATCTTTACTAAATTATAATACAATATTAATTATCATTTTAATTTAAATTACTCATCTACTGCTTTTTTTTTACAATCCTCCTCGGAGAACCATTGAACTGTTGTTATTATTGTTACTTATGGCACTTGCCATATTGGATAAGCCCCACGCTGATACAGCAGCAGATTTAAGCCGAAAGGAGCGTCTCTTGTTTTTGAAGTAGCGACAACTAGGGCCAAGAGTACGACTTAGCTACACACTCACCACATTTGCTTGCACAGCCCCTTTTTACAGGGGGCACATTCACCCATTTCACAGATAGCACATAGAAGAACAGCCATGCCCGAACCCGGGACTCCCAGAACACGAGGAAGATGCGCTACCTCTGCGACAGAAAGCCGGTCCATTGAACTTATCAAGATTATCTTGTATAATTTACTGGCGAAATATTTTTTAAGTTTTTCAAAAATTCCATTTATATAAATTATTTATTTACTTTCATTGAATGAAAATAATACTCTAGATTAAGTATTGTCATTTTTTGAAAGTGAATAGTAGGCTAAGAATATGGGAGAAGGCATAATCGGTATTTTTCAAATAGATATTTGGTTAGAGTAGGTCCTAATTTAGGAAAATTTACAAAATGAAAAAAATTTAGAATCTATGATAAAAGAATTGTACAAATGAAATTAAAAGTTTGCTGAATAAACGCTACCCCAGGTTTATCCTCGGTTGCTTGAAAAGACATTTAATATTTTTGACATCATATTTGATTACCGGAAAAAAGCGTCATGATATTTTACATAATCGCATGCACTAAAATAAAAGAATGATTTCATGTTACAAGTAAATAAACAATCTTAAAATAACTTTTTAATCCCTTCTAAGAAGTGCTTTGTTCGGTCATAGACCTAATTTGTAAAAAAAACCGCAGAAATATTCCCGTGTACACTGTTTTCCTTCATACTTATTCATACTCTGCGTTTGTCAAACTTTCTGGACCATCGGTAAGATGCATTGTGCCACCTGTAACTATCACTTGCTATGCTGCACGGGGCTCGTTCTTGACATAGTAACACATATTCGCCAAATAAAAAAAAATCCTATCGAAACCGACTGGAGAAACGAATTTGTTGTTTTAATCTTGTGGGAAAGACGTTCAAACTTACAAATAATATAACGCCTACGTGGAAAATAAAGAAACATTACTACTCTGCAGGATCTCCGGTTACATCACCTGTTACTCAATTCCAGTTCGGAACAGTGCTAAGGGTGCTGGGGAGAAAAGCAAAACTTTAGAAGAAGTGAAACTAAGTGAAAATGAGATCTATTGTGAATGGTAAATGAAGGTTTTTATGCAATAGTAAAAGAATGGAGATAGTAGCGAGTGGCTTTGTTGCAAGAATTGTAAATGAATCAAATTACTGATTCAGTACCCAGTGACACATTGAAACGGCAGTAGCAAAAACATTTTTATCATCATGCTATTTTACAAAACATTAGCACGAATTTGGGTTGATTGTATTCATTTTTTAAATTAATTTTTTAAAGGATTGTAGTAAATTTTATTTAAAAGAGTTGACTGTTTTCTGAAAGAATATAAAAATTTATATAAATGCAGTTTCATTAAATTATTTGAAGTGTAGGAAAAAATTTATTTTTTATTTATTTGGACTCGCATTTCTTTCTTCATTCTGCTTCTTTAAACAATTTTTTGACAGTGTAAGTTTTTTACATCGATTATTATTTTGGTTTACATTAAAATTGACTGGCCTGTGGAATTCCACCGTTTTCAAGAATGCGTAAATACTGCAGAAAAAGTTTTATAATCCTATTTAGAAATTATAGCTAATAATAATTTAATATTTAGTAATTTAATTATTGATGACTTACATGGGGTCTTTGTTTTTTTAATTAATAAGACTGTGATTAAATATCTCATTTTTATAATTATTTACATATTATAAGAAAAATCCTTTAATAGACATTTTTATATTAATGTCATTTTATTTCAGGTAACTTCAGAATAATTTTTTTATTTATTAAATACTTTTTTTCTTTTTTGCTTTTTTATTCACTTTAAAAATAGAAGATCGAACAACAAGAATTACCAGTAATAAATAAATAATTGATATTCTGTACTTTTCAAGTTATCAACTGAAGAATTTATTTTATCCACATTCATACAAATAACTAAGCATACATTTTCAAGCAGTACTTTTTAAGGCAATTAATAAAAACAATTTCATTGAATTTACTCAATGAAATTGGGTAATTTAACTCAGAGACTGAAACCATAATTACCGTTCGCAGTCGATGAAATTGTTTTCAGTTTTATTACTCTAAAAAATTAGGTCTAATAGATTCACTCTTCGGAAATTAATGGAATAGAAACGATGCTTTTAAGATAATTTGGGCCTTTCAATATCGCATATCAAGCTGCTATCCCTTGCGTATATCTATTTGCTTATTAAATAAAATAACAAATGTAGGCGATTTCACAGCAGGAGATCGATGAGACAGACATTCTTTATCCATTAACGACTATTTGCTCCATAATACCTGCATAAAATCGGAAACGCATTCAATTTCTTCACTAACTGTAAGCACTCAGTTACGTAATGTTGGCCTATAAAATTCTCTCCCAACTTCCGACATCATTAGTTTTAATGAATGCAAATGTCAGCAGGAAAATAATGCAAAAATAATTCAAATAAAGGCACTAAAAAACAATGTTACTCGCTTATTTGTAAAAAAAAAATTACTTGCAACTAATAATATTGCTTCCTAATTGATACTGATTTTCGTTTATTTTAGTTCATCGAGTATTATATTAAGATATTCAAATTGGGTCACTTTCTTCAAATGCAAGGTAAAATAAAATTTAAAAATTCCACGTACCCTTAATACTTGTGAAAGATAATTTGAGATATATTCTCTAACTGGGCCGAGTAATGGAATTTTGTATGTAAGTAATCAGTTAAAAAAGTGATGCATTTTAAAGAGAAACTATTTGATAAAATTCCGGTCTCCTTTTTTTTACTTTTTGTTATTCTATAATGCAGTTGCGAAAGTATTTTTCAAAGGTTGATAATTTGTACTAAGCTGATGAATAATTTTTATTTTTATTTTTGTAACCAGGTATTAAAAAATGGAAGAATAGCCTAATAATAAGTTAACAAAAATTAATCAACAAAACTGTACAAATCAAATATTACTAACAAGGTCTTTGGAGCAATCTT
>JAOUZG010030082.1:3587553-3636556 GCA_026289955.1 Argiope argentata
AAGATTGCTCCAAAGACCTTGTTAGTAATATTTGATTTGTACAGTTTTGTTGATTAATTTTTGTTAACTTATTATTAGGCTATTCTTCCATTTTTTAATACCTGGTTACAAAAATAAAAATAAAAATTATTCAACTGCATACCTAATACAATGGCATCAACTTAAAAAAATATTTTTTTTTTCACTACTGATGAATGCATTATAGAATTTTTTTAAAAAAATTAAAAAATAAGATCGGAATTTCATCAAATAGTTTCTCTTTAAAATGCATCACTTTTTTAACTGATTACTTACATACAAAATTCCAATACTCAGTTAGAGAATATATCTTAAATTATCCTTCTAGAAATATTAAGGGTACGTGGAATTTTTAAGAATGATAAACACAACCTTCAATTATTTAATAGGTTTTTTTTACATCCTATCGTTAGAGAAGGGATGCTATATAAAATCAAAACTGGAACTTCATGTATCATTCGATGAACATGATTTCACATCTTGTTGGTGTCAGTTTCTTACAAAAATAGTCAATAAACATGTAGATGTTTTACACCCACACACGAATACATCTAAAACCAGACAGTTAGACGTTTTCAGCGGTATAGTTACCACATC
Organism: Argiope argentata; assembly: GCA_026289955.1. Lineage (NCBI taxonomy): Eukaryota > Metazoa > Arthropoda > Arachnida > Araneae > Araneidae > Argiope > Argiope argentata. The sequence goes on from JAOUZG010030082.1 coordinate 3,588,169, forward strand.
GTAGAGGAACCGAAGAGCAAGTTCTCATTCCGTCACCTGTTGAGTCTAAAAATAACTGTCCAAAGGTGAGGTGTCAGTTCCCCTTTCATGGGCATTTCCAAACAGCGCCTACACGTTGGAGGTCCACGTGATTGTCCAATGTGAACGTCCCTTCACTCGCTCAGCTGGTTGTGACGTAACGCTGACGTCACATCTCGGGGAATAACCTAGAATATTTTTCTACAGGAAATACGCTGCTTCTGAAGATGCCGTTTTTAGGCCATATGATGAGTTGAATTCATTAGGGGTTTGTGCAACAGCGCCTCAGGGAGCTGACGGATCCGAAAATTTCGCCGTCGCAACAGCAAAGTAGGTTTCGCGCTAGATAGCGATTACGCCACAGGTGTGGTAGGTGTGGGTTTGTTTTTGAAAACACAGAGAAGAATAATTTTAGATTATTATTTTTTATTTCCAGCTTAACACACCTCTATACATAACGCTGATGGAAAGGAAATGATAGACTTTTAGTTTTAAAAGTGATTAATCGAGAAGCATTTTTTCCTTATTTTGAGAATAAAAGCTATATTCGTACAAACAGGTATCATCACTATTGTTGTTTGGATTAGGTTGTTGAAATCACAATCATTATATAAATAATGGATGTGATGGGCTCCCGCTGTCCCAAAATTAATGTAAGAGTTTTGATAGGTTCTGATAACGCGAGAAATCAAAAACTATGTTTAAAACATCTGAGGTTTTACTTCTTTCCTTCTGGTACAATAGCTGGAAAATAATATATTAAAATCACAATCATTAATAAATATTGTTAAAAGTGAGTTAATAATTTTATTTAATTATTTTAGAATGGCAACGTTTTTTAAGTAATATTTTGTAGCTCTCTCGTTTTGCGGATGGCAACTTGTAGTTCAAAATAAACAAGATGGAAGAAAACCGTTGAATGTTTTCATGTGTGATAACGTTTGTTTTGTCAATGCAAAAAGCGAAAGAAAACGGTGTTTTTCTTAGGCAGCTTTAATAAATATTATTTTGTCACTAATTGTGTTAATCATATCGTTTATAAATAAAAAAGAAATTATCAAATTTACTGAAAAAATTATGGATGATTGCAATATCAAATTACGGACGAAACTTTCCTTTTTTTTATAAACAAATTTATTAATATGTAGTACAATGTATATTTCCCAATCTGTTTTATTACTACTGAAATAAACTAGCATTATTTTTTCAACATTTTAATAACCATTAATTTCCCAGAATTATTTCTTCAAATAATTTTTGCTAAAACTCGCTTTTAATAGAATTCTGGAGCATTACTTCTCTCGTTTTTTGAGAGTCTTGTAAATGCTTAGTTTGAATATTTTTACAATTAAAAAAAAATTAGAAATCTTTCCTTCTGTGCGTGAATACTAATAAAAATCATTTTCATATTTTGGGACTAATCCATATCATTAAAAAACATTCAGAGTAAAGCAAAGATAAAATTAATAAAATTTCAGGAACACCCACTTATGCATAAATTATATACCTAATGATAATTTTACTAAATCATTCAAAGCATTAACAATGAATGTTATTTGGGTTTTTTAAAAAAATTGCAAGCTAGATAAAAAAAATTGATTATTTGATATCAATTTGCAAAAATTACTTTTTATCATGTCAGAACATGATATTGTTTTGGGGATTAGGTTTTTTGGCTTCAACAAAAATCTGTAGACTAAAAATAAACATTTTAATCAGCGGGCGAAAAATAAAAATTTTATTATCTGCACGAGCATCTCAAAAAATCAACTTGTACTAACGCGTTGTCATCAAATGTGCAGAAACTGTGATTTAAAAAAAATAAGTTAATTTCTACAGCAAATAAAACTTAGAAAAATGTCATTTTGAGTGCTTGATTACATGAAATGAAATAAATAAGAAATGTAATATATTTTTAAACAGTAAATACAAGACAAAGTCTTTTGGATCGTTTCCAATACTCAATGACCCATTCAATGAAGCAATTAAAATGAATAAAAATGTAATTTAACTTGCACGAGCACGCGGTGCTTGGCCGTTCAAGAAATAATGCTCCGACATGATACATAGAAATAGGCATAGCAGATTTCATTTTAATCTTTTATAATTTTTATTTCCTTCATGATACGCATAAAAAAATTTTTCTTAAAATAATAATCAACTTCATTTCATTGAAAACTGCGAACAAATGAAAAGAATTTATTTAATTTAAAGTGTTGATTATAAAATAAGAATTATATTCAGAATTTAATTTTTCAGCCTCTTTGAAACTATATATATTCTTTTTCAAAGGCTTATTTTCAAATCCAGCACATTAATCAAAGTAAATATTTGGTATTATCGCTCTCTTTAAATACAAACCTAAACATGAATTAATTCAGTTATTGCTCACATAAAAAAAAAGATATCTTAATCTTCACATACAAGAACAATTCTTTGGTAATAAAACGAAAGCAGGCTGACACAGTTTCAGAGCCATTTTTTTTTTTTTTGCTTTTACTTTAGATTCCATGTCATACATTATACATTTAACTCGTTACAAATGCTTAATGTAATTAAAAAATTGCGTGCCTAGCATGCAGGAGGAAAATTTCTCCACATTAAGACAGACGGATAATTTTTTCGACCAGACGGAAGATAAAAAGGCACAATCATTTTCCTCAGAGATGTGTCTTATCAAGGATTGAAAGTAAACTACGTCTCCTTTTTGGAATCTGACACCCAACTCAAGCTGTGCAACTCGTGTTAAAACTCTATTTGCCTTGAAGCAATCGTTTAAAGTTACAATTCTCCAAATTAATGTCTTACATCTATTTAACGCTTGACAAAGTATGTTTGACAGAAAAGCGTGCATTATTGATACGCTTGGTGAAACTTCATGATTCTTACAGAAGGTTCGTGTAATAAACGAAATATAACTAGTTATTAATATATCTGACAGTTCCGCCGATAGATAGGAAATGCTTTTTTGGCCTTTTCTGATGGACTTCCGTGTGTTTGGGGTAAAATAAACTTGAGGAAAGTCGGCAAATGCTGTTATCTTGGTATGAGTAAATTATGAAATTCCATATCACGTAAGTTACGTAAACATGTTTGCATTGATGAACGATTTCACTTAAATAAGTTACATAGTTAACCTAATTTCGCATGTTAAAAGAGGCGGGAAAAAAACGGAAAGTTTCAAAATCACTTATTAGAAGTATTCCAAATCATTCTAGATTCTTTTAATTTCGATTATCGATACATAATTCAATATTTTTCGTTTTACAAAACTTTGTACTCATTTTTTTAAGAAATTCAAATGTTTTTTATTAAATTTATCAAAATGGTCGTATTCCAATATTAAAGATTTGAATTATAATTAAATGAAAAGAATAAAATTAGACTTAATCTTAGAAAATTATATTATAATTTTCAATTGAGCTGTCATTTTCCGAATTGTCATCAACTTTTTCAATTAAATCTCAGTTTGAAAGATGTTACATGGAATGATTTCTTAAATAAATCTCAAATGATTATTTCTTGATCTCAAATATTTTAAGAGTAAACTTTAAAAAAGAGAGTATTTTTAAATATTTAACTATAATAACTATAAACTAAATTAACTATTTTCTTAACTAATTAACAAGATACTTCTTGTAACTAATTAATATTACAAGAAGTGCTAACTATAATTCTTGTAATATTAACACATCCAAATTTTGACTTATAATAATAATTTGGGACTCATAATAAACAAAATATCTGTTTAAATGTTTTAAGCAACTAACAAGTTTTATAAATATTAAAAAATATATATAATTCGAAAAAAAAATGTAATTTTTAAAAAATTGATTATTTTTTACAGTACAGGAAAACAATAATAGTACATCTAAAATGCTTAAATAATATTAATCTTTGTATAATAAATCTCAAATTTAGATATTTAAAATTTACTTATCATTAAAGGAATTAAAGTTCAATCATTTTTATATTCGGTGTATTCCATACGAATACGATTCGGAATTTCCAATAATGTATTCGAAATTTTGACTGAATTTTGCTACGGCATGACCCATTTTTTTATTTTTGTTTTCTATGGAAACTAAAAGGGATTATAAATTAAAATTTAATATATTAAATGCATGGAAATTAAAATATATTATTAAAATATTTATTTCAAAAACTTTTTCTTTTCCACAAATTTTTCTTTTTAGTACACATGAACGATAACACAGCTATTTTTCCACTTGAGTCTAAAATAAGCAACTAATTCATCCTTTTCTATACTAGGCTTTCTTGTAATGAATTCTTTCAGTAAGGAAAAACCTGTTTCTTTAATCACAGAACGCACGCTCAAAAAAAAAAAGCGATAACGAAAATGTATAACCAGATTCTTTCTCTTTTGTCCATAATTTTTATAAATAGCTTTTCAACTTCCTGATGAATCAGATGAGAACAATACCGAGAAAAGATTCTTTCATTCTTATAAGAAGATAAAGAAAATTCCGAACGCGTCTACAGTTATCACGAATTTTTCAAGATGGCATTTTAGATTCTAATACTTTAAAACGGGGAGTTTTTTTTTTTCTTCATGCATCCATAATTATAATATGCAAATTAATTATAATATACAGATCTAATCTGAATCAATTTGATATTAATAAAATCTCAACTTTATCAATTACTAAGGTCACAGTAATAAGAAAATAAAAATATGCGATAAGGAATTAAAACTTCTGTGATAATAATTCATAGAAAGATGAGTAAAAAGTCATTACATTGTATAAATTTATTTTAATTATTTCAATATTTCAAAAAAAAATGAAATGGTTTTTATGAACAAAAGAGCTTTTGAATTAATATAAAATTTGTCATGGATAAGACATAAAATTATAAAATTGTTAGACTAGATTTTTTTAGCATTTTACAGTCTAAATAAATATATCTATAAAATAATTGGAAATTTGATAAAAATAACTTACTTGTCAGCATAACTTAAATATAACGAAATAGAGAATAACAGTAATTCTATCTAATAAAAAATAAAGAAGGGAAAACTATATATATTTTTTGATTGCCATTCTTCGAAAAGAATATGACTCGTTAAAATAAATTTAACTAAGCAAACGATGAATTTCTAAGTAAAGCAGACGATAAATTTAGAAAATATTTTCCAAAAAATTGTTAGACTAGATTCTTTTAGTATTTTACAATCTAAATAAATATATCTATAAAACAATTGGAAATTTGGCAAAAATTAATTACTTGTCTGCCTAAAATTCGATTACTAAAATGGAAGAAATAGAGAGCGAAGAGTAATAGCAATTCTATCTAATAAAAAATAAAGAAGGAAAAATTATATTTATTTTTGATTGCCATTCTTCGAAAAGAATATAACTCCTTAAAATAAATTTAAATAAGCAAACGATAAATTTCAAAGTAAAGCAGACGATAAATTCCTATGTTTTCATTCTTTTATCTTTATTTTTTAAAAATATGAATTTTTTTAACGGTTAATTTATTTATATTTATTTTTATATTAAACCACGTAGTAGAAGAACTTCCTTTTCTCTATTTGTTAAAATGTAATCTAAATTGATATTCCACTGAATGTTTACCATAAATTGTTCATGGCTAAAGCCTAGATTATATAAAAAGAACTTTGACTTTATCTGTTATTTTCATTTTTATTATTTACATTCCTCAAATTATTTCTCGCTATTTTATACTTCGAGAAATTTTTTTTAAAAAAACTTTGTTTTGTATATTTCACTTAATTATCCTAAATCGATAGTTTTAAATTATATTCATGAAAATTATAACTCAAAATAATTATATATTTAAAACAGAGCTGAAATTGAATTAAAAGATTCATAAAATTGCTTTGCTGATATTCACTTTTTTCAAATAATAAAAATAACTCATTTCTTCTGAAAATCCTCATTTCAAATAATTTATTTCAGAAACATACATATTTGTGCAGTAATTTTTGAAAACTCATTGTAATATAAAGCAACCGTTCTGATTGTCGCTTTTTATATCAAGGCATATATTTCAGATGAAATCAAAATTTCCACCTTAATGTTCTTCAATGTCGTCTGAAAATAAATAATATATTCTCCCCCGATAAGGAAAAAAAATTAACCTTCGATAGAAACCACGCTAAAATCAGATTCTTTTTTTCTTATAATTGAGCATCAGGAAGAAATGAATAAAATTCTGGAGCATCTGATGATTCCCAAGGCCCTCTGTCCCACTGTTGACGACCTTGCAAAATACCAACAGCAGGGAGGAGATCCAAGAATGTTGTCTGAAGAAGGTCTTCTTCAACCAGCAATTAGCCGAATCCTTTGTTTATATTTTGCTTCCAATTCAAGGTGTTTTCCGGTTTCCACAAATGATGGAATCTTTGTTTGTGTACGAAAAATTCCAACTTTTGTTTCAGAGGAACTACTTAAATTAATGATATCTGTGACCTTAACATTCTGGTTGTTTGTGTTTTTTTAAAGGCGTCTCAGAAGATGCGTTATAAATGAACTTCCTCATCAGTTTAATGGCTGTGAATTTTCTTAATAGCAATTGATATTTGTTGATCAATTTGCATAAATATACAAGGAAGATATATTGTATCTATACTGAAGGGCTATAGTTCAAAACGAAAGGTAATTTGCGCCAAGAGGTCATTTTAGCTTTTCATACATGATGCATATGCATTCATGAAAACAAAACTACAAGAAAGATGTTTTCGATCATGACCTTTGCTACGTAAATTTTAATACACAGTCCCATTACTAATTAAGAATTAATCACTATATTGTTTGTTCAGACCAGACAGAGAATGAAGATGCTTCCATTTAAGGATTAATAATAATAGCATTTACCTTCAACATTCTATTGAAATTATTTATAGATTTGTTTTCGATATTATTTATTTTATTATTTAAATACTGATAATAGGGGGGAAATATTTTCATTTTTTAAAGATAATTTTAGTTAATTCGTTACTAATCTCATCAAGCGGTTTGAGTATTTTTAATTAATTTACAAGCAAATAATTCAAAGAATAATTGTTCAATAAGAAAATGTTTCATACTAACTGTTTTTATCAAATTGCTTTCGCTGTTGAAAGCAAAAATAAAGAAGAAAAAAATGCAAGACAAAATTTAACCATGCAATTACAATAAGATTTTGTTTGTATAAAAAATAATGCTAATGTTATAATTATTGTGAAGATCATATATATTTTTAAACTCATCTAGCACTTTTTCAATAAATTTAATTCTTATCAAAAACTCTTTGCAAACATTTTGATATTCAAAATGTTTGAAAATAATCGTATTTATTTACAAGGTAAAAGAAACATTATTTTTATTTAAAAATAAATCATTGACCTATAAACTCCATTTTACCAAATGCATTTCTCAAAAAATAAATTTAACTGTGACCGAATTGATATATCTATACCACAAATCTGTCTTTCAAATAAACATTGTCCGCTCTCTTTCACGAAACAGAACAGCAACTCACGAAAACGTTTAGAAAATAGATTTTTATAGACCAATACTACTTGTTGGCATCAGTGTGATTTGGTTAGAGCATTCATAAAAAATGCTATCAATAATCTCTTGGAAGAAGTGAGTAATAATGATGGAAGTAAATATCGTTTCGAGAAAGTAGTATAAAGCTCAGAAATGAGAAAATATATAAAAACAGAGAATAAATACAACTAAACTTCTCTTTTGTTCATTGTTAGACAATGCTATAAATCTGTTTTGTAAGATCCATTCAAAGCTGAATATCATACAAAAAAACTCATAAAAATATTTTTTTTTAATTTTTGGGAGCATAAAATTGTTTAATACTAATATCAAAATAAAAGAATATTCTATGTACTAATGTAAGTCATTTTTATTATTATTTTAGTTTTCAAACATAAAAACTGAAAGAAAATTTCTAAAAAGAAAGTTTAAAACACTTTTTTCTAAAAAATTCTGTTTTATAATCAAATCACAAACATCCTTATCTTACTGTTCTTTCAACCTTTAATGATGCATTGATTAATTTAAATTTTAGAAAAATATGTTATTAATTGCGTTGTTCATCATTTATTTTAAATCAAGTGTTAAGCAAAAAAAAACACCTTTCACAGGCTTATTTTACTGAATGCAAAAAATAAATTCCTAATCATATTAAAAAATAAAATTTAATTGGGAATTTCCTATTCATAATTGCAGATTGTAACCGTAAATACTAATAAAACAATTTATTAGTCTTTTTTTTCACTTTTTCCTATTTAACACAGTTTATGATCATTCAGTTAAAGAATCATGCTGATTATCTTACACCAAAAAATACAACTATTCAAGTAATATTACACTCTACAATCAAAAGAAAATTAGTTACTCTTACTCTAGCTCATCATCTTTTTAAAAACACAAAGCATTGGATTTTAGTTCAATCAAATATCTATTGCAGCTCTTAAACACATGATTAACAAAATATAAGGTTAAACAAAATTAAGAATAAAATATGTCATTCAAATAAAACAAAATAATGTAGAATAAGTGCATAATCAAGAAGCCAATTCATTTCTCAAATTCCTTGAGCTACTTAAGTCACCTGCTATGTCTATTTAAGATGATATTTTTCTGTTTATTTTGAAGCAGTAACTTCTTCTGTCGATTTTATGAAGAAAAAACCCAGAACCAGCTAACACCCTTACATTAGGAGCCATTTTTCCAACACAAGATTTAAGGAATGCGTAAAATCATAATAATTAATATTTTCAGTAAACAAAATATATAAAAAATTCAGTCATTTCAAAAATTCCACTGTCTAATTCCCCTCAAAGAATAAGACTACAGAAGCATCTCATGGACGAGGCAGTCTTGACCTATATAGATTGGTAAGGGGGTGGGGAGAGAGGAGGAGTCCACTTAATAATCGATGCGGTGGTGGCCAATTTACCAGTTTCGGCTTGCGACTTCATTTTCGGAACAAGTTTTTCGACATTTTAGAAGGTGAGAAGTAGCTAGTGATTGAATGTGGATCTATGCTTCTCTTTTGTTTTTCATTCATTGTTTTAATGAAGGTATCCGCAGAATATAGATCAGGTGTCTTCTCCAGTGGCTTCTCATATGACAGACATCGTGTTATTGCTTACTGATTCTTGTAGCTTCTCATTATTCTTTGTAGAATGCACTTTTTTTTTTAATCAACTATTTCTTAAGCTGTTCTCTTTAATTAATTACTTGTTTTACACAGAGTATAAAATGAGTTGTTCTTTTTGTTCCTTATTTAAAAAAATCCCATTTCAATTTAATTTTTTTAACAATTAGAAATCCTTATGCATCACTGAGTATCACGCGGCTCTTACAGAAGTAGACAACACATTTCATAAAGACATCAAATACAGAACAGCTACTCTCGGATCACATTCGCTTGCACAACCTCTTTTTACAGGGGGACACATTCAAACATTTCATAGATAGAACATATAACGATCAACCAAGCTCACGGGGATGACGCGCTACCTCTATACCAGGGGGTCGGTATTTCAATCCAACGAAACTCTTCTTTTATAAGAATTATATTTTATCAAAAACAGAAACAGATATTGTTGATTTTTATTTGCTGAATTCATTGTCACTGGATGAGTAATATAACCCAGATAGCCCATCCTGTAGCATAATATTGTGCGATATTATATGATATGAAACAATATTGTGAATATTGATCAATATTGTACAATATTTGTGTGTTACTACGGAATTATTCCTGTTGGTAAATTGTTGTTTTTAATCTGTTATGAAACCGTTTTTATTATCAGTATACCTTTCATATAACTTCAAAATAACTTTTAACAAAAAAAGTTTTTTTTTTTTTAAATTTTGATACACTGTCTGAAAATGTTTCAAATTTAAATATTAATATTATTTCCTTATTATGTAGAAACAAATCTTGTGGCAATCATGCACAGGAATTCTAGATAAATAAAAGCATTGTCAAAGTTGTTCTGATTCTTCAGCATTTCAAAAGAAAAATATTTATCGTTCCTTTCGCTTACCATTGATTTATGCTTCATGGACCTACTTCTAAATTAGATGTTAGCTTAAGATTAAAGAAAATTGTAGTTGGAACTTGAAATTCCCATATATTTCGTTCTTTTGAATTGATTTACTCATAAATATTTCTTCTTTTGAAATAACTCGAAAAAAAGGTCTTTTCAAGTTATATGCAAATTGATTGCAACATATTTCAGATATGATTTAAAATCAGGCCTTAATTCATTAACCTGTTATGGCCATTGAACATTTGACAATTTATTGTAAAATTTCAGTGTGACTTCTGGAGCCTTCCATGAATCATCAAATTATTCAAAAATAAATAATTAGTTTCATGATAAAAGTTATTCCAATTGCTTACTAAATATGTTTAACCACAAAATGTGGGTTGGAAGACTTTCATTTACACTATGAAATTTTTCATAGGCAGTTCGTAAACACTTTTCTGGAATATGTAGAAACCAATGGAAATTTGAATAAAGGGTGAGAGGAAAATCTCTTTTAGACGGAGCTGAAATCGAAATTATTACGGCAATAAATACCTCTAACACGTGACCGGCGTTGACGCAAATGTGACAGAGGTCAGGAAAAGAACTTAAACTTCAACCTCTCGGGAGAAAATAACTTTTTTTCTTTAACGGTTTTTCCGCTACGGCGGAGGGAAAAAGTGCTCAATGAAAATTGATTTGACATTCGAAGTCTGCGAATGCCGCCGGAAGAGAACATGAGGAAGAGAATGTGTACCTTTTTAGGTCAGTAAACGGAAATAAAAAATGCATTGTTCTGTTCGAAGACATGCTTCAGAAGAAGAATTTACTTTTTCCGAGAATTCTTTTTTTTCTGCGGAACTTAAATACAATTACAGTTCAATTCTGGTTATTTATGGAATTTTCTGTTTCATTTATGGATATTTGATGTTGAGTTGAAGTGTTTATCGTCCGTTATTTTTTGTTGTTTTGGTCTAACACCGATTCGAGCGTAGTTAGAGCTTTTCCAGCACGTGGTCAGGTGATTAATAATGTTTCTGTAGCAATCAGAGCCTGCAAGCTGGAAAAATGTGAAGGTTGAAAGGAAAAAATCGGCTTCGGGTTATCGAATGCAATTATCTCGACATAATCTACGTTGCAGATGCTAATTATGAAGTTGATCACGTAGTTATAAGCAGTTTTCGCATCTCAACGTATTGCTTTCGCTTGCCTGTCTTATATTTATCGTGTATACAGAACACCCTACATTTCATGTTAGTAGCTAATCCAAATATTATTTTGTATATATTTCCTTTTAAACATAATATTAACATATACGAATGAGTCTGTAGTCTAGTGGTGGTGTACTCATTTTCTTATTTTAAACCATTTAATTTTCTCTATAAAAATTATGAAGTTAATTTTATCTTTAATTGTCTTCCATAACAGAGACTCAAATATTTTATTCTGTAATGATAAGTTTCTCTTAATTTAATTGTGTTATTAAACAAACAATAAAAAAAAGAGTTCCATATAACATCCTATATGCATTAGACTTATTGCAATCATTATCACAATAGAATAATCTATAAATTATTATATTTATACACTTTTTGTCTACGAATTAAATATTCTCTATTCACCAAAGGAAATAATAAAAATCATCAACTAAAATTAAATTTTTAGAGGCTATGTGATTTTTTAAACAAATGAAATAAAGTTGTAGAACACAGTCGAGAAGGTTTCAAAGTTTTAGTTTAATTACAAAGTATATTTCTAATATAAAATAGATGATTAGAACTAAAATAGTTTTTATCGCCAAAAATTAGATGATATTTTCATTTTATCATACATTATTTTTCCCAAGATTTTTCTGCATCTTGTAAAGCATTAAAGCAGATTATTCTTTTAATATTAAAATAAACCTTTTTCAAGACATTATTCGTTTGCTCTAAAAATACTTTTATGTATTTTTAGATAACTTTTATATCTCTAACAAGCAAGAACATGAGTATTTATTGTTTTTAATCAATGAAACACTTTTAATTCGTTAAAAGTATAAATGAAGATTGCAGAAAAGAGAAAATCAAAGAATGCAGAAAAGTTACAAATTGTTCCTTAGTATTTTTTCGCAAAATTATCGATATATGGGGAAAAATCCCATGATATTCCAAAACAAATATTTCTTTGATTGGCCCTGATATTTAAAGTGTCATAAGTGTTTAACAAGAAGATTTTTTTTTTTTTGAAAATATTAACATCATCATTAATCGCATAAATTTTCATTTACCAGCTGATATGTTTATATTATTAATAATCTATTTCTATCTTCATGTCGGTGTCCTCGTACAGAGAAAACACGTCTTCCTCGAAATCTGGGGGTCACGGGTTTCAGTGCCAGTTAGGGTAGGGTGGTTCTTATGTGTACTATCTGTTAGTTGTGTGAATATACCCCCTCCCTTAGAAAAATGGGGTGTGCGGGCGTGAGTTTGTGTGCCATCCTCATATAAGCTAGAAGTCAGACTTCTGTCCTCGGGTGCTGAGGGGTCCATACCTCAGAAACTACTGCACCCCCTCTTTCCGTTGTAAAGTGGACACGGGATCATCATCATCTATCTTCATTTTGTCTACAACAAAGAAATTATTTTTTTTTTCATATAATATTCAAATTAATTTTATGCAAGAGAAATCCTTTCGCTTTCATCCTTTCTATTAAGATTTACTGACTTACTGCCCTGGTTTCAAATAAAACAAATCCTATTGGCAGTCCTTGTAAAAATCTAGGATTCCACAATGCATCGCGACCAAACACCTAAGAGTCATAAAACTTCTATACAACAATTTGGTAACACGAAACACACCGTGTTGTAATTCCTAATAGATCAGCTTGGGTATAGTAACCTTCAGGGTTATGACACGGAACGTCGTAAAATTTTCTTTCATTCTACAAGTGAAAAGAGAAGCAGTTTTCCATGGCCTTAGGTTCTAAGAGTTAATCTTACCAGTTCCCACTGCATCTCAATCATCGTCAACTCCATAAAAAAAAAGTAGGCCGCTATCACCCCCTTTCGAAGTTTATGTCAAAACCCAAAAGTCAAAACAAAATATCTCTCAAACCGTAACCTAAGGTCAAAGAGCCAATAAGCAAAAAGGGCTTATTTTCGTAATCCGAATGGCATCCAATCGTTAAGTGACAAACTGTAACTGCTAACTTATGTAAGAATAAAATGATGCCAACATCACTTAGTATTAATCGTTTCCGGTCCGTGAGGATAGGGTGTTTATTATCTTCACGAAACGTGTCTTATTTGTTTTCCGGTTGTTTTGTAACGATGAATTCAAATGGTTATAAAAAGAGTAAAGGTAATGTCAGTTTCATGGATTAAGTAACATATTTATTCTCCTTTCAAAGAAAACACGTATTGGAAAACGTTTAAAAATCGAATTGATTAAACTTATCAGACAAGGAAACTACAGAAATAAAAAGAAAAATTTATTTATACTTTCCCTGGAAAATGTGTTGAGGTCGATTTTTACGCTCCTTCGAAGATTTATGAATTTATGAATATATGTAAATGGTAAAGGACGTATGATAAGAACTTTCTCCCGTGAATTCATCTCCATAATCATCGAATTGATTGGCGTAAAAATGACACAGAGAGTATCTGTCTGAATGAAAAAGGAAAAGTTTTTGAATATATTTGATAGCTGGAACGTCTCACAACTTCTGACTTTTTTGAAGCTGAAAAGAATAAATTCCTTCATTTTTTTAAAAAAGGCAACTGAAACGCTTTTAAAGCGAATTAGAACTAAGAAATAAGCATATGCTAAATATTTCTCGATTCTTTTAAATAAAAAGAACAATGTATTCAATAGTTTGTTGACGAATCACAAATTTGACAGCAACTTAAACTATCCATAATTTGTTATTAAATTCTGACTTCAAGACTGGGAAGGAAAAAAATCCGTCTGCATTTTGTAAAAAATGCAGTAAAAACCCTTTTAGGTATATTCAGAATTCTGGTATAAACATAAGAGAGAAATTTGATATTTATCAGACTAATAAAGAATAATATATTCAATAACTTGTTGATGTATAATATATCCAATAATAGCTTAAAACATTCACTATTACAGAAATCGTATTAGTAACAGCAGCATATTTGAGATAGAAGTAAGCAATGGCTGTGCTGTATATAGCTAAAACTTTCAAGGAGAGAGAAAATACGATTTGTATAAGTCGTCTGTATTATCTTTATACCGATTCCACAAAAATATTGCACATTATTACAATAAGTAATATTTTCGCTATTAAATAGTTTTATAAAATATGTAACAAAAAACAATATTGTAAAACGTGATGTGTTAAAGGGAACAAAGAATATGTTATTATTCCAGACCCTGAAACTTTTATTTGGACATTCAATCTAAACTTTCTTTAAAAAACTCTTTACTACCAATAACTTTTTATAACTTTAGGTAAATAACTTTTTTGGGGGAAATATAATAAAAAAGATTAAAATGAAATCTGTTGTTGTTGTTACTTATGGCACTTGCCATGGACAAATAGCTGACAGAACACCAGATTTAAGCCGAAAGGAGCGTCTCTTGTTTTTAAAGTAGAACCAACTAGGGAAAAGAGTACGACTTTAACTACACAAACACCACATTTCCTTGCACAGCCCATTTTTATTAAGGGGTACAGTCACAGATAGCACACAGGAGAACAACCATCCCCAAACCGGGACTCGAACCCGGAACTCCCAGCACACGAGGAAGGGGCGCTACCTCTGAGCCAGAAAGTCGACCCGTATATTTCTTCAAAATTTGGACTGATGATTGAATAATTTATTAGATTATCACGGTATTTTGAAAATATATGAGTGCTGGCCATTGAATATTTTTTTAATTAAGTAGTTTTTAATCAATAACTTAAAATAGTTTTTCTGTAATGAATTTTTTACCTACATAGCTACAAGTTTTGAGGTCTAAGATAATTTAACACATTGAATATACACTAAATTACATTAATGCTTAAGAAATATTTTAAACCATAATGAATCTGTATTTAAAAGTATTTTTTTCTCTTGCTTATAGATCTCATTTGGATGGACAACATGTTCTGTACTGGCAGGGAGTTCAGACTTGACAGGTGCAGGTTTGACGGTTGGGGTGTACACGACTGTAATCACGCTGAAGCAGCAGGTGTCGTATGCGATGGACAGAGGGCTAGAGCTATTGCGCAGGGTACACCAGAAGCGTCGCCAAACGCAATACCTGCAGCAGAGAAGACAGTTATCAGGGTAAGGCAACATAGCCAAATTTTTAAAATCTGCGCTTTATTTTTTATTTTTGAAATTATTATTATTAATATATGATGGTAAAGGATATTTAAACTTAAACTGCCTACTCCGACTAGTCTGAAGGCACATGGAAAAATCTGAATGTTCGGATCACCACAAAAGCAATAATAGTGGAAATTGTGGTTGAATCATGAGGTCCGTTAGCCGCCACGGTACAACCCTTCCTTTGGGAAGTATGTCCCTTCATCGGTGGGAAGATACCCCCCCCCCAGCTTTTCGTGTACCCATCAGGGAGGAGAGCACCAACCCTCCTGGCGAAAGCTTTTCATCCTCAATTACGATTTGCCCCCCTGGGGGATATAAGGGCTTTGTAAGTTATACCAGACTCACTTACCCGCCTCGAAGGCACACGGATTTAAGCCACTAGGGCTGAATGATCTTACCGCCGCAACAGCAACAATGGCAGGAACTGTGGTTGAGTCCTAAGGGCCATCATCAGCCACGGTACAGCCCTTCCCGTAGGAAATACGTCCCATCATCAATGGGAGGAGCCACCTCCCATCTATTAGTGTACCCACCAGGTTGGCGAGATCCAACCACCATGTCTGAATCATCCCATTCTCAATTACGAGATGCCTCCCCTGGGGGTTTAAGGGTTGTGTAAATAAATTGATCGAAAATTGTTTATTGTAAAGTAAAATATGTAGATAGATACATGGGAACAAATATTATATTAAAGCGAATGAATGTAAACCCAAATAGAGCAGTATTTAGATACAGGAGCTTCTTGTTTTTGAGAGTTAACAGTTAGTGAATTTATCGAGAAACAGATTAAATAATGCAATTTCTTTTAGTTACGTAGAAGCTGTTTTTCATGATTTTTTTTCCCTTTAATGAACAATTTCGTTTTAAAAAATGTTTAAAGTGTAATTTTAAAATTTTGAGAATGACGTTTCTAAATGATATAGCCCTACTAAATAATTATTCATTACTAAACAATACTCATCTTAAATTACGCGACTATTACCCAGATAGCACATTCTGTTGCATAATATTGTACAATATTATGAGATATTGTATGATATTAAACAATATTCCACAATATTAAACAATATTGCGAATATTGATCAATATTGTGCAATATTGTGATATATTATATGATATTAAACAATATTCCACAATATTAAACAATATTGCGAATATTTAATCAATATTGTACAATATTGGGATATATTATATGATATTAAACAATATTCCACAATATTAAACAATATTACGAATATTCATCAATATTGTACAATACTTGTGTGCTACTAGAGATAAGGAAATATATTCAGATATGAATAATTATAAATCTGTTATTAAATAATTGTAAGTTTGAGGGAGATGATCTGAAACTTTATTTATTGTATCCAAAGAAAAGTATTTGCATTATTATTTGGCTCATTGTTTATGGAAATTCGTACCTATATATGTTATTGATTTGGTTGCAAAATGGATCTGAATTGGTATCTTAATCAATAAGTTCTAAATAATTTCCCTGATATATTTTTTTTCTTTATCAGATGATAAAAGGACAAATTCGATTAATAAAGAAATTCTTTAATTTGATCCCATTTAAAGTGACTAAAATTTTCATGGTAGATTCTGCATATACATATTTATTTTTCGTACCATTAGTTAATGTACCATATTTATTTCGATTTGAGAGAGTAGAATGAGAAAGTGAGCAATATTGCATATCATTTAATAAGTCTAAATAATATTATATATCATGCGAGAAGTCCAAAACAACTTTGATAACATTTGAAAACTTACAGATATTTAAAAAAAACTTTTAGTTCCTCATTAATACATAGGCACTTTATAATATTATAAAGGTATTGTCATTAACAATGATATTATATATTATTGAAAAATATTTTAACTGTAACTAAATCATTACATCTTGAATTACTTGATTCCAGCGAATGTCCAAAATAAAATAGAATCAATTCAGCCAAAATAAATAATTAAATGCTATGGAATATGTATTTTACAAAAAACTTTTTAATATACGATATAGGTCAATAACTAACTCTCTACACACGCAACAAATACATAAAGCAAACCTCACTTCTTTCATATTTCGGATGATAATTACTGTTAAATTTCCCCTTTTCGATTCAAAAGAAATAAATATGTTGCGAAAGGTAGTGGAATTCGATTTCAGAACAATCTATTTAAAAACGGTTTAATTCTGAAACGTTTGATATCACAAGAAAGCGTTTATCAAGATATTAATCATCTATTTGTTATATGACAAGCATTTAACAGTTGACTACAATATAATCCTTGACATATAATATATACCCCATATAACGTGTCAAGGTAATTAGATCAGTGGTGTTTTTACCAGATCAAAATCAAATTTGGGAGCAATCACTTTCCTTTCAAAACTACAAAAATATCTTTATCAGTGTATCAAAATTACAATGAAAGCTGTGTTTTTCACTAAAAGCATTTACACAATAGCATTTTAAAAAGCACTGCCATACCGCAGTGTGGAAAAAAGAGTGCAATTGCATTTTCTGTCATGACATATTAACAAATAAATCAGCCCACTATTGTTGTTGCACGTACTGAATCATAGTAAACCGCGCCCTCTGGCCTCTGATATAAAAGGGAGGTAAAGAAATCGCAATAATCTGAAAACTCATTATTTTGCTTCCATTTGTCATTCCGTCAACACTCATTAATTTTGGAATAAAAATTCGTGAATGGCTGGCAAAAATGTCCTTGCTTACCTATTGCTCAAAATGGAATTTAGACAAAATGGAGCAGCTTTTTTTCCCCCTCATTTTTGAAAAAAGTTGTTTTGCGTAGGATATCATGAACATGATAGGATTAAACATGTACATGATATGAAGTTTTACAATTTAAATAAAGAACGGGCATTGGACAGTTTTATTCAGTTGAAAATGTAAACAACTTCAGAAAAGGAATAGCTTTGCATTCATGAATTTTTAAATGGTTCATTTTGTGCCAAACGATTTTTTTAAAAAAAGATTAAAGAATTCTGTACATTTATCTTTCAGCAATTTTCAAATTATTTATATAGTTCCAAACTTTTTTTTAATAATTCTGTACCTTTATCACTCAGAATTTTTCAAATTATTCTTATTGTTTCAAATCATTTTTTTTTTCAAAAGAATTCTGTAAATTTATCATTAGGAAATTTTCAAATTATTTATATAATTCCAAACGATTTTTTTTCAAAAGATTAAAGAATTCTGTACATTTATCTCTCAGAAATTTTCAAATTATTTATATTGTTCCAAATGATTTTTTTTCAAAAGAATTTTGTACATTTATCATATAGAAATTTTCAAAATTTTCAAATTATCTATATTGTTTCAAATGAATTTTTTCAAAAGAATTCTGTACATTTATCATTTAGAAATTTTCAAATTATTTATACTGTTCCAAACGATTTTTTTAAACCTTAAAAATTTCTGTACATTTTTTAAAATAAATAATGAAGCATTTTACAAGAGTTAGAGAAAGACAAGACAGCAAATTTGGGGTTAAAATGTAGTTAAATACCTAAACGGAATTAATTATATTCCCACACTAATTACTTGGCAAATAATGTTACTTTTACATTTTAGCATATTAGCATCAGATTCATTGCTGTTAAAAATAATTCCCAACTCAAGTAACAAAAAGGGCCATTATTTTTTCTTCAAATCGACTCAAAATAAAGAAAATATTTTCCTTATTTTATCACTTAAAATTCTATTCTAAAAATATATTTTTTCTTAATTTAAATATTAAAGGGATAGTTAAGAATTTCAAACATTATGGCATTACGTTGCAATTATATAAAAAAACTGAAAACAGTACAATTATTATGGTGAACTAATAAAATAATATAATCATTAAATGCTATAATAATTTATTTATAAAAATCTTCCCTCGCCTTCTCTAAATATTGTATCATTATATAGGTCTTTGCAGCATATTAATAAAAAATTAACTCAGATTTAACCAACATTACACAGGCATCTAATGATTACTATGACACTGATGCCCTTGTAGAATTTTGTTTATGAGATGACAGCTCTGTTGTTGTCCTATGGATACATAAAGATCATGGAAACAACTCCAGGCAACATAAACAAAAGCGATTATAAAAATATGTATCCAGTTTGTTATCTATGTCATTTATATTTTAACAACTGTCTGATGCTTTTCATTATATAAAAATAAAATTCATCCTTCATTGATTATTTTAAATATCGTCAAAAAAGAAAATCAATTTCAGAAAAAAGAATTTGATTTATTTTAAAATATAAAATAAAGGAAAAACAAACAGCTTCAGATATAACTATTGTAATAAAGTTTATTCAAAGATATAAACTATGTAGTTTATGTCTTTTTAGAACTTTCTAAAACGAATAATTTTACACGGCACTGATATTAAATCTCTAATATCTTAAAGAAATCTAATCAAATAAATAAGTCGAAAATAGTCTACAAACATCTGATATTGCAGTTTTAAAATAAGGAAAGGAAATAAGAGGCATATCCCCTAATCGCACAGTAGTTGGCCAGTTTTTAAATAAAGCACATGAAAAGCACATCCGTTGAATAGAATTCAACAATTTTTCTGACGATTTGTATTTCTAAATAATAACTTAATCCTCTGGTCGATTGGCGGGCACGATATAATCGATATTTTAAGGCTGTATTGATATATGATATCTCTGTATCAAATACAAGTTGATATCTATTGTACCTGATACAGTTGGTAACCGATCCTTTCCCGTCGGATTGAAATCAGGTACTATTTGATTATTGGTTCTCACATTTATGGAAACTGGTAGCAGAACTGATAATAATAGGAAACTACCCAACTGGGATTTCGTTTCTTCGGAAAAGATAACAATGACGATACTTCGGACTTTCGTTTTGACAGTGATTGACGAATGGGTGAGAAGAGCAAAGGAAAGGCTTTGCGTATGTAGTTAGTGCAGAATCAGGCCGAAAATTTTCAGCGATGTACCCTATTCCCTACGGGTAAAGGATAATAAAGGATATATATGAAGTTAATAAAATCGTGCATGCCAAGAGCGTCACCAAGGTAAGACTGCAAACTATGTTATATCAACGTGATATTTTTTGTAGCAAAATGATATATGACATATCGGAACGAATAGAGTCTAGAGGATCATCAATCGAATACAAAAACTCATATTAAGTTGATTTCTTTTAGTCAGCATTAGTTATGGGTACTTGATTCTTTTGTTTGTATCAATTATGGACACATTCTTTTTAGTACCTGACATAAAGTACCAGGTTGGTACAGTATCCTCTAATCCTACGGTGTATCTGAACTACATTCTAGTGACATCAACTATTTTGATGTACTGCTAAACCATTAATTTAGTACTTATCTAAACATTATATTCTATATATAAACATGATAAATTTAATCAGAACATAATTAAATTCGATGTAAAGTTTAGACATCTGATTAACTATTCAATAAAATTTCTTTAATTATAATTTAAATAATTGGAATGGTTTTTTTTTTTTCTTTTTAGCTGGTAACTGAGAAGGATTTGACCATTCGATTAGTTGGCGGCAGAACGACAACGGAAGGCCGAGTCGAAGTGCGCACGCCCCAAGGTTGGGGTCTCATTTGTGGTGACGGCTGGAGCATTATGGAAGCCAACGTCGTTTGCAACCAGTTAAGACTGGGCCATGCCAAAGCTTCAGTACAGGTGAGTTGGCGAATTCATGTCATTTCTAATTTATTCCGTTTTTTCCACTTTTAATGATAAAATAATTGATATTATGATTCATTAGGAAGAAATTTTAATGTTAATGGACTGGAATTTCATTCAAATCCTAATTACGATAATATCCATTTGTTTGTTTTTCAAATTGAAAAAACAAATCTTAAATTTTTAATAGATTTTTTTGTCCTGCTTGCTTTGTGAATTCAAAGCATTAAAACGAAACCGATTAATATGTTTTTTAATTTATTATGAGCTATAATTGATGTTTATTACATTTTACAAAGTTCACCATCCATTCTATCCTTCTGAACAGGCTTATCACTGACAAAAAACATAATGAAGCCGTAACATGTTGATAGAAAGTACGCCCTCTAGCACCAACCTCATGAAAATGATATGACAGTTCGCGTTATGACGTAAACAGCTTAATCCGTTCTGTCGTATTACATAATTTTATAATTGCTCGTCCTGGTGCTACATCTGCAAGCAATGTATGACATTTAATAGTGTCTCAGCAAGCACTGCCACCAAGGTAGTCTTATTCTTCTTATCTCCATCATGGTCTGTCGGAGTCAGACCAGATCAAATAAACCGTTGATTTTGAGATGGTCGGTGACTGTCCAAGGAGATGAATAAATATCCCCCACACTGAGGTCAAGGCACTCAAGGATGTGAGAGGGAGTGGCCTGGAAATGTTGACATTTAGGACAAAGGGGAAAGGATTTCTTTCGCCCAGAGAATTTAAGACATTTTAAGTGTCCGCTGGCAAGTCGCGAAATGCAAGTATGGGATGACCTATCTCCTGAGATGGAAAGGAAGAAACCTGGGTTAGGCCCCTTGTGCCAGTTGTTTGATGGAGGAACCAGCCAGTCTTTTGTAATAGCAGATTTTTTGACGGAGAAAAGCTCCTGATAGATCAGCTTGGTAGAAGTTGGGGTATTTTGAAAGCAACCCTCTTTGGCCAGTTTATCAGCCATTTCGTTGCCATGAATATCAACATGTGATGGCAACCAGTGAAGATGTATTTGATGATGTTGAGAGATGGTCTTGAGCTTATTGTGTATCGAAATACTAGTACGATCTCCGGCATACCAAAGTAGTACTAACTATCAACGTATTAATTATGCCAGGCGTCCTAGCATAGTGGGAGTTCGTCTTTCCCATGATACGATTTTGAATATCCAGTCAGCATAAATTGATTTCGATACATTGCCAATAATAGGCCATTTGGATTAGTTGACGTTATTTTTTAAAAGCGCTGTATCCATACCATTAAAAACAATTAACGCCGACTTTTTGGCACAGCGGTAGCTCGTCTTTCTCGTGTTGTGGGAGTTCCAGGTTTGAGTCCCGGTTTGGGCATGGCTGCTCTTCAGTGTTCTATCTGTAAGGTGTGTGAATGTGCCGCCTTGTAAAAAGAGGCTGTGCAAGCAAATGTGATGAGTGAGTAGCAAAAGTCGTACTCTTGGCCCTAGTTGGCGCTGCTACAAAACAAGAGACGCTGTCTAGACTTAAATTACTGACTGCCTCAGCGAGCTTATCCATGACAAGTGCCATTAGTAACAACAAGAACAAAGAAATGATTATAAAGAAAATTTGAATTCAGTAAAATAAATTAGTGGCAACTTTTCAATGTTATGTATCACAAATTAATGCATAATTTTATATTATTTTCAGAGTGGAACTTATGGTGGCCACCACAAGAATATGTTTTTGAGTGGCGTCAAATGCAAAGGAAGTGAACACAATGTTGCAGATTGCGTGCATGACAAGATGGGACAAGTTTTCTGCCCAGGCGAAGAAAATATAGCAGGAGTTGTGTGCTCAGCGGGTGAGTGTTTGTAAAACAATCATTTACGAAATATCTTTATGAAATTTAAGGGGACCAGGGACCTTTAAAAAGACTTTTTGCAATTTTCACCTTAGAAATATTAAATTTTACAGGCATTAAGAGTCTCACTATAGGAGGTGACACACAGAATTGTGAAGTATTATATTAATTTATTTATGAGTTAGGGGGGTAATATAATAAAATAATAGCAATAAAAAACGTTAATGAAAAATGTTCCAGGGCCTCCAAGTTTGTTCGAAAGAACTACAATTTTTATTATTACTTACTCTAACCCTTCTGAAACAAAAGTCAGGATTAATCTTGAAGTTTGAGAAGGAAGTAACAAAAATATTTAATATGATTACTCAAAACTACTGATTTTTTTTAAAAGGTTTAAGCTGTGTTCAATTATTACAACGGTTAATTTTGATATTTCGTACTCAAACTTCAAGATTAATCCCAACTTTTGTTTCAAAAGGGTTAGAGTAAGTAATAATAAAAATTGGAGCGCTTTCGAACAAATTTGGAGTGCCTGGAACATTTTTCATTAACGTTATTTATCGCTAATATTATATAATATTAACCATCCCAACTCATAGATAAATTAATATAATGCTTTAAAATTTTGTATGTCATCTCCTATAGTGTTATTCTTAGTGCCTGTGAAATTTCAAATTGCTTAGATGAAAATAACAAAAAAGTCATTTTAAAGGTCCCTGGTCGTCTTAAATCAGGTGCTTTTAAAATTATTTGTTTTGATAGAAAAATTTCCCTACCATTAAATAATTTCTAAAGTGGCATTTAATTTTAGGATGAAAAGTGATAATCTTTGGACATGATATTAATAATATAATCGACACCTATAATATTTTCGAACAATATTTTAGTAACATCAACTCTTTTGGTGTAATACTAAATGCATTATATTAGCATTTAATTAAACATTATTTCCTATTCATTTGTATGATATGATTGAAGTGAAGCGAAATCTTTAATGAAAGAAAATGATAATCTTCGGGCATAATATAAACAAGCTGATAAGATTTTTTTTGTATCACAATAATAAATTGGATTTTGTTTGCAAAAAAAAATAGTAAGTTTTAAAACTAGATCATGATTTTATATTTAACTTTATCATAACTTTTTTTAATTTAAAGTGAACAAATAATAAATTAATACTGTGGACAACTTTTCAATTTAAATGGGGGAGTGGATTTTGGGGAATATTTTAAAAAGATGATATAATGTCTTTTCATAATAAAATGACTCACAAAATATCTTTATTATTTTATCAAAATTTTCAAACTCGAAAGTACAACAATTTAATACGAATTATTTGTGTCCTTACTGCGATAATTCACATCGAACAGTTAAAAAGAAACTTTCACTGATAAACCCGAGCTGCATTATAAAAATTTGGTGAATAAAATTTATTTTGAATTTCAAATTTTAGAATTAAAATATGAAACATCAATAATATTTTCCTTATCAAAAGATGATTACGATTAGTGCATTTTAGGTGTTCATATAAGTAGAGATAGGCTAAGTGCAATAAATGGCCAATAGTAATTAATATTCCAATAGTTTTGAGAGTCATTATGAAAATTTAATTTTGCATTTTTCAAAATCGCTGTCATATGGAAAATAATTTACAAAATATTACATCGAAACATGCAAATTATTTTTCCCCCAACAAAATCTAAATGTATAGTGGTTTTCGATTCATTTTCTAACATGAATTTCGTATTTACTACTATCAAAGTGAAATAATCACTAAATAATATAGATGAAATAAATATCGTTCTATCGTCGTAATAATATACATAAATAATATATCGTGAAATAAATATCGTCCGTAACTTTTATCAGCAAAATTCGACTTATCGTTATGTAATAATATCATGAAAAAACAACCATCTTTCTAGCCAGAAGACCATGTTTACACTACCACATGAAAAGAAAAATTCTTAAAAATAATACGCCTGAAATAAATAATCCTATTACTTTTCCAACAAATTGATCAAAACATTTTTTCTAAGTTTTGAAGAGAAAAATTCTTGAAAACAATACGCCTGAAATAAATAATCCTATCACTTTTCCAACAAATTGATCAAAACATTTTTTTCTAAGAATTGAAGAGAAAAATTCTCGAGATCAATACGCCTGAAATAAATTATCCTATCAATTTTCCAACAAATTGATCAAAACATTTTTTTTCTAGGAAGACCACATGAGAAACAAATCTATGAAGAGTTATTTTGAAAAAAAATATTCTTAACATTTTTCCAACAATTCTGATTAGAGACTTTTTGATATCACTATAAAATGAAAGGCATCACGTTAAGAAAAAAATTATAAACTGTAACACTGAAATAATTCAAATTAAACACTTTTCCAACCAAATCTAAATAATCAGCGCTTTTTAGTTTGAATGACATAAACTGTATGTTTACGCTTCCACGTGGAAAGAAAATCTGTTAAAGTTAACCCTGAAATAAATAGCGTCCCTAATACTTTATGCACCAAAGTCTGAGTGACCAGCGCATGACATACCCAGCATTGACACGAGCTGGGTGTGGTTGCGCTCCGGTTGCCGAAAAGCCCTTCAGCTCCAAAGAATATTCTAATTAATAAATACTTCTTATAAGGAGAAACCAGTTTCGGACATTTTCACTTGTTTTGTTTCTACCGTGGCTGTTTGGTCAGCGTCTCCAAAAAACAATTTCACTCGCGATAATTCCCTGATCCCTGCCTTCCAAGTAGGGCAAAAGGGTTGGGAAGTGCTGTTTTTGTTATGCGAAATTGTTTTCGAACCAACCCCGCCGGTGAGAAATTCCACAGCGTTAGTTGGGGTGTTGTTTTTGTTGTTGTTGTTGTTATTTTGCCCAGATGGAAATTCGTAATGGGTAGGTGTCAAGAGAGTGCTGTTACAAACACAATTGAGAAACACGGACGCCGTTGTGCTCTGACATCGTGGAAGAATCGATATCAACCTGATTATGTCAGGGGATTAAAAGAAAAACAACAAAGAAAGGGAAATTAAATGATGAAGTCGCAGGAAAGAAACACGGATGTGCATTGTTCGAAAGTTTTTAATTCGTGTTATTAAATGAATTCTTGTTATTGAAATTCCATTTGCAAATCAAGTATAACATTGTTCATAATTTGACTCATCTACATTTACTTGGTGTCAATTATTTTTTAATCAAACCCATAGTGGACCATTTTTTTAGATTAATAGAGAAATAATTTTGAACGAAAATTAAAAATTTAGTGGCAGCATATAAAAATGCCAAAACGCTTTTATGGTTTTATTAACAAAAACAAAAGATTAAAATGAAATCTGCTATGCATATTTCAATGTATCATGTCAGAACATCACTTCTTGAACAGACCAAGCACCACGTTCTCGTGCGAGTTAAATTATATTTTTATTCATTTGAATTGTTTCATCGAATGAGTCACTTTAGTATTGCAAACGATCCAAAAAAAGAGATTTGACTCGCATTTATTTTTTTTAAAAAAATATAACATTTCTTATTTATTTCACTTCATATAATCACGTGCTCAAAATGACTTTTTCTTAGGTTTTATTCGCTGTAGTCATTAATTTACTTTTTTTTTATCTGAGCTTTTGTAAATTCAATGGCGATGCGTTATTAAAAGCTGATTTTTTTGAGATACTCGTGTAGATAATAACATTTTTATTTTTCGCCTACTGATTTTTGCTGATGCCAAAAACCTCATCCTTAGAAGAACATCATGTGCTGACGTGATAAAAAAGCACCTTCTTTTAAACAATATAATTATTCCTAATTCAAATTTATAATGCTATATTCACAAAAAGGTAAACTGAGTAATTTTCTTTAAATACTACGTCATAATATATCAAAATAGAATTATTTTCTTCAAGCAAAAATAGAAATATCTATGTGGTATTTATTTTTCCCAGGTTGTTATTTAAATTAATTCAGAAAGTAATTTTCTATTACAAAGATTACGCTAGTAATAAATTATCTGGTTATTTTCATTTCAACAGTTCACAGAATCCTGAAAATAATTTAAACAAAAGCCTTCTGACTTTATTTGTCACTCTTTTATTCTAATCACAAAGAAGGATATGATATTTTTCTCTGTGATTCTAATCTTTTATATCTTTGTTTTCTCATAAGATTTCATATTATTGCCACTCTTTGAAAAACAAAATTACGAAAAGTAAACAAGTATCCGAAAACATCAGATTATCGTTTGTCGCTATATAATAAAAATTAGACTAAACCGAATGCAACTAGCAAATATGAAATAAAAAAATTCCAGGAATTTATATATATATATATATATATATATATATATATATATATATATATATATATATATATATATATATAATTCCAAATTATATATTCTATAAAATTAAAAAAATAATTAAATGTAAAAATCTCAAGAGCTTCCCAAATATATTTTCTGCTTTTTCATCAGTTTTGTAACAAAATATGGCCATGAAATCAGAACAAATTTGAAAATAAACATAAAATGTGGAGAATTTCCAAATAAATGAATTATCTAGAACACAGGATCAATCAATCAAACCAATAAAAATGAAAAATGTTTGAGGTCAGGTTAATTCTACACGTCGAAATTCGTTTTTGTTTTAGGAAAAAAACATGATTTATTCATGATCGCTTTTAGCCTAAACAGGATGCTAAAACTAGTCTGAAATAAGCTGAACAATAAAGGAAGCAGCAGAATGGAATAGTTTAAAACCGATCTTTATTCCAAAGTTCAAAACAAGAAGGATTTTGTACTTTTTTTTCCTTCCCTTTAAAGCATTACATTTTTAAAAGAAAACGCTAATTTAAAATTAAAAAAAGCAATTGAAGTTGTCACCGAGCGAAAAACTTTCAATTTATGCAAATCGTCTGCATTTTAAAAGATGACTGGCAACAGCAATGAGGCTAGCATGTTATTGACGTTTTGTCATCAAAATATTTAAAAATAAATTCATTTACAAACCGATTTGTAAAATGATTGTTTATTCAAGAAAGCAGATTTTTTTCCAATTTTGTATTTTTGTTAACTTTTAATTATAATTTTGGAATTTATTATTCGGAAATAAATGTCATTATTTTAAAATATAAAATGTATTTATTTATTTCTCGCATTTAAAAAGCTGTGCTCTTTCTCTCATTTTGGCAATTTTGTAGACCATATTTAATTACTGTAATGCGAATCAAGTGATACAAAAATACCTGTATCAAATATTCTCAATAAACAAAAAATCAATGCTTTAATAAAAAGCGCAATAATATATAAATGGAATTTTAAAATTCTTGATATAATTTTATTAGATGATAGTGGCAACATGTATGTTGCCTTTAATGATTAATTCTAAACAAATTATTTTTGCAAATATAATATGATATAGAATATTGGAGAGTATAGTTTATTGAAAAAAATCAAATAATTGTTTTAGATAAGCAATAAATGGATTTTTGTCTAATATTTGATACATATCTACAAATTTGATATAAAACTGTGTTCCAAAGTTCATTTTCCCACCGTGTTGCGCGGCTATGTTAAGTGCTCATATGCACACGAATATAAATGTAAAAATAAATTTAATAAAAAACGTTGTTAGAGCAGAGTTTTTATAAATATGCAGAAACATAAAATATTCCATTTTATTTAATTTTTATCATTTTAATCTTTAATTTATAATTCATTATTTTAAATTGTTGAAAATTCTGAAACCTTTACAAAATGGCGCCATTCGTAATGAATAAAAATTTAATTAATTAATTGATTGTTATTTCTAAAATTATTAAAATCCTGTATTATACTTGAGAATACATAGTAAATAATAAAGAGTTGAGAATAAAAGTTCCAAGCTTAAAAATTTTTAAATATCAAAAAAAGGAATGAAAAATTGATTAGGAAATTCTATTTTGGCGAAGAAACACAAGAACTAAAATAAGAGAATGAAAATCGTTTTCTTAGGAGGAATATAAAAAGATTTATTAACATTCGAAGATAAAATCTTTATCGATTATATAAAATTAATTATGAATATTCACTGAAAAACAAAAGAAAATGAATTATGAATGTGAAATATTGCAGATGATACAATCTTATTCTTGTTCAGTGAACACATTTGATTAATCTATGCAAGAGCGAAAAAAATCAGAAACTTGTTACTGAATAAACAGATTAATCGTATGCCTGTCCACAAATCATTAATTTTTATTTTTTAACGTCCGCATTGTTTCTGATACTGATTCTATATACTGATAATGATTCATATTTCGCATTCTGAATCAAATAATAATAATTTTGAACCGCTTATACTGAGTACTAATATTGAGGGTAGAAATTCCAGCTTAAATTGTTTATGAACTTATGGCATAGAAACACGTTTTCTTTATTAAAACAAACACATCTAACTTTAATATATTAAACAAACCGAAATTATAAATATCTTATTGATACTTTAAGAATCAAGCAGTAAATAAGGAAATAGTATTTTAAGAATTCTATAAAAGTTTCAGAGAGTTTCTTTTTTTAATCTTATTTTATTTCCGGATTTTAAATTTCTTTTTAAATCAACGAATAATTGTGATTTAAAGACTTAAAGTAGGTATGTTTTTTAAACCGCATTATATTCTGAATCCAATTAACTTCAGTTGATACCAACAATCTTTGTTGTAATAAAGTTGATCAATTTTAAGTAGTTGTTTTTGAGTAATTTCAAATTCCTAGTTAACAAACAATATTAATATTGTTTATGAAAGGTTTTGCCAACTTGATGTACGCTATTTCAAAACTTTTTTTTTCGAAAATATTTTCGATATGGTTCTTAATTAATTTTCACGATGTTGATTCTAAAGGTTGAGTCAGTTTAAATATCAAGAAAGTAGTCACAGCACATGCCTTCTAACATTTGATTGCTTATTATTTTAAGATATATTTTGAAGGAACGTCCACTTTCCTTCTCTGACACCTGACCCCAAGAGCATTTTTGACATGTTCCATGTGATCATTTTATTTTTCTAATTAATTCTGGAATATCACCATCAGTGCGTTGTGAATTATTTTTGGTAGCAATCCAATACAAGTTTTCATCTATTCGATTATCTATTTTACCCCTAGATTCCTGACATCAAATTTCAAAATGTTGAAAAAGGCTCTTAATGCCTCTCTATAGCCCCAAAGTTTGTTACGAGAGCTCAAATTCTTAACAATGAGTATATAAAAGAACTTTGCTTAATCGAGCCTTATTACAATATGTATAAGGAAATGATTTTAGATCTTCGTTTGTGATTTACTTTACCAAGGAAAATACACATCTCTGTCTCTCAGTAAATTAGAAATTTCGGATATCTGGGCGGTTGCCGTAATTTTCTTGAGCTGGCGTTTCGAATGGTTTAGTATTCAAAGAGTTAACGTTCACTGTTTCTTGAATTCTATATTAGATTATTATTTTAAAATACATGGATATTTTTATAATATGATTTTTTTTTCAAAATAATTTGATAAATTTTTAGAATTTGGGAAAAAATGCTAAATTTCTTTGTTTTTTTATTATTGTTTAGCTTTGCCTGATTTAGTTGTGGATGAAAAGGAAATCGAAAGGACATCTTACATCGATAACATTCCAATGGCTAATTTGCAATGTGCTTTGGAAGAGAACTGTTTGTCTTCTAGTGCCTACGATAGAACTCGACCAGGTAAATTTTGTTTCTCATACAGTGCTCTGAAGTACAAATACTATCTTTTTATACTGAACTACATAAAATTATTCCACATGTAGATAAGTCATTATTTTTAAAATAGTAAATCATTGATCAAACCCTTAAGCAGTTGGTAAATATTTATTTTTTGATAATTGTACAGTTCTAAACCATTTAACTTAGTTAATGCTGCTTAGTTAATGCTTTATTTTGCTGATATGAGCAAGTTAATTTTTTTTCATTCCTTTAAATGAAAAAAATTAACTTGCTATTAACTATCTAATAGTAAAAAAAATTAGTAATTGAATTAAAAAATTAATTAAATTATTTTCAGTAAAACGAACTTTTATTCAAGGTTATGGAAATGCCTATGGACTAATCTTTAAAAATATTTTTCCAGCTCTGTAAACTATAGATATTTTAGTATGAGTAATGGATGTGATTTATAAAGACTGCAATAATAAAATGTGATAACATTTTTTAATATTAGAAAACTACTGTGTAATATTTAAAACACTGCAAATAATTTGTCTTAAAATTACTAATAATTTTTGAATAAATAGACATTAACAGATAATTGATTATTGTTTTTCAAGCAATGTAAGTTTAATGTAAATATCGAACATATTGTACAATATTGTAGAATATAGAAATATCAGTATTGATTTACAAAAGGAGTTTATACAATACCATATAATTCAATGAATACTGTACTATATCAATTTATACTGTTTATATCGTTTTACATATCGATATCGATATATAAAACGATTTTATGCAATACCATATAATATAATGAATACCGTATTTTATATTGTGCATCATTTGAGTGCTAACGGTGTTAAATTTGTGCCTGAAAATATTCATTCATTTTTCAACTTACTTTCACGGCCCCTAATAAGTATGTAAAAGTAAATATCTGTTTTATAAAGAGTAAGTTCAAATACAAAGTGTGGAAAATGCCGAAGCTTAAGATAAAAGAACTAATGTGGATAAATATATATCCATAAATCATT
The DNA here is from genome assembly GCA_026289955.1 of Argiope argentata. Classification (NCBI taxonomy): domain Eukaryota; kingdom Metazoa; phylum Arthropoda; class Arachnida; order Araneae; family Araneidae; genus Argiope; species Argiope argentata. Next base: position 3,619,862 of record JAOUZG010030082.1, read on the forward strand.
TTATAATTATAATATCCAGATAGTATATTAACTGTTCTGATCCTCCTTTTAAAAATATTTATTGGATCAATCATTTAATTTAAAATAGTACAACAAATATAACAACAAACGAAAAAATACCAAAAATAATATTTTCGCACAGGATGTATTCCCGCGAAGTTTTTTTCATACAAAATTTCATTTTACTTGTATAAATGCAACTTAAATAATAAAATGAATGAAACTAAATAAAAATGCATAAATATTCTAAAGTGACTTCGATGTTTAGCTCATTCTTCTTTAAAAAGTAATAAATGTCTATTATTTAGAATAATACTTTAAAAAACAATATTGATTGACCGAACATAAAATTTAGAAATAAATAAATTGTGAGAATTTCAGTTGTACGAAAAATGCTGCATTTAAAAATAAAAGAACAGAAAAAAAATCAAAGGTCAGGAAATTTCTCCATCTAACTTTCCCAAGAGAAAGTTGCATTTATTTATTCAACTAAATTTATCAGTGGGAATATTCAAAACAATTCCATTTCTATTTCTGTTTCGCCAAATGATTTGTCTATGACAAAAACAGAATCGTTCATTTCACCATTCATTCACCATTTCAAAGCAGCTGAAAAAGCAATGCATGATTTAATTCTACAAATGTACTTTGTTCTATTTAGTCTTTGACCAAATAAAACTGCATAGAAAAAAAAGCAACTTTGTTTAAATCTCTAAAGCAATGGTTCACATTGTTCGATTCTTCTTTTGTTATTTTCGTTCTGGGATATTCTTTGTATTCGCATTGTTTCACTTCATTTACAAACAAATGCTTTTATTGTAGGATGGCAATTCCTTCAAAGAAGAGTTCTGCGTTTCACCGCCAGGATTGGAAACTTTGGAACTACTGATTTTAGACCATTTTTGCCCAAACAATCTTGGCAATGGCATGCTTGCCATTTGTAAGTTTGATTTATTTGTTTCTATTGGTTCATTTAAAATAGTTATATGCTTTATAATTTTTCTTATCTAAACATTAAAAAAACATATGAAATAAAGGATCTATTAAAATGAATAATTTATGTATTGTTTTAAAATTATTTGAATGACTTACTAAATATCTTTATGTGGCTTGTTATTGCTATTGTTCTCGTGTTCCGCTATACAATGGAAGGAGGGCTTCAGTAGTCTCTGAGGGTATGGGTCCCCAAAAAGGACACACATCACTCCTCCTTTTAATGGGGAGGACTTCATTCAGGCTTTATATTCATTTGTCCATAGATCGCAATTTAGATCTGAAATGGAGAACGATCACCTCTGATCCAGTACCTCTAGTGGTATTACTTTCAACATGCAGGACTTTGTGCGCACACGAGATTTAACGAGCGCTTGCCACCACACACACGGAGAGTCTTTGGTTGGCGGCTTCGAACTTGCAGCCCAAAAGATGTGAATCCGACTCCCAACAAACCAGACTAGCCCAGCCCTTATGTGGCTTATAAAACGACTATTTAAAAATCAGTATTAATAATTTTTTCTTAAAAAGCGCTGAATTATGCAAAAATTTTGAAAATTATTAAGGAGGCAATCTAAAAAAAAATTGCATACAAACAGAAAAACTATTCTATATCACATTTGAAAATTCTATGCATTATACACATTTTTTTCTTAGATATATTGCTCCCTAAAAATTGAAATTGAATTATGATTATAAAGAACTATCAATAAATCCATGCCATTTATTTAAAAAAATGCTTTTTTAATCAATTTCTCGTAATTGATATTATGCCAAACAATTTTATTATAAAGAGTTTTAAAATGATTACTTTATACTATTATAGATTTTAATTAATGAAAATTAATTAATTAATTGAATAAAATACTCTTATTCATTTAAATAATGATAATTGTTATGAAATATTTTAAGAAACAATTAAAAGTCATTTGCATTTTTATTGATTTTGCAATTTTTAATTTAAAAAAATTAATTAAGATTTTGAGATCTTTTCCAACATTAATTATTATTTCATTTTAAAGAACTTAATGAAAGTATTGTGTATTTGAATTAGTTTAACATAACATTTTCTACTAAATGCAAAAAGTTTAAAATTTCTCCGTCAGTTACTAAGGGATAATCATAAACATTATCAGTGCGATAAATTCAAGAAATGATTTGTAAAAGTTGTCAGAATATCTAAAACCTAACAACATTATTTTATGTTAAGTCACATATATAATTAAACACGTAGCCGACCACAAAATTGAATCTACTCTGATGTTATATATATTTGATGCGTGTTATGAAAGTATATCATGGCTAAATATAATGTTTGGTACTTTTTCGTTAGCCGGGCAGCAACCGAAAATCGCAAAAGAAATTTGGTGGAATTCAACACTATTTGGCGATATTTTGTTTTCAAATCACTCTATAAAATTTGGGTCAGACCAAAATTGTGTAATTTTACAATATTTGGTGATTTTTTGATTCTGCCTGGCAAATGGAAAACTACCTAATGTTTAAGCTATAGAATTAAATACAGATGAAACTAATAATTTAATATATTAGATATTTCCACGGCGTTATTTAGTACTCTGAATGATTTACAATATCGATCTCTAAAAACAGCAATCTACACTGACAATTATTAAAAATTGTCAATATCCAGCGATCATCTCCATGAATGGAAAGAACATATTGGACAACAGTTCCAATCTAACATGATTTATTCATTTCTCCCAGGCACTATCACAGCATGGAAGTCTTCGCACATTTTGACATCATCGACTCCCGCGGCACAAAAGTGGCTGAAGGACACAAGGCCAGCTTCTGCTTGGAAGACAATGAGTGCCACACCAACATCCCCAAGAAGTACGCCTGCGCCAACTACGGAGATCAGGGCATCTCTGTGGGATGTGTGGACACCTACCACCATAATATCGACTGCCAGTGGGTAGACATCACGGACCTTCGACCAGGAACCTACTACTTCAAGGTCAGTTTTTGTCCACTTCTCATTTCTCTTTTATCTGGATGGAAGGAAATTGAAACGCCTCCATATTCCAACAAAAGAAATTCTCCTCTGTCCTCGAAATATATCAGATGTCGATGATAAGGAAGTACACATTAATTTCACAAATTTCGAAATTTCCTTCATTCTGGCAAATAATTGTTTTTTTTTTCACCAGATGCAAAATGATATCGTTTGGTTTAAGTTTAAATATATCCACTATCAGTATAACAATCGTTTATTATGGTAGTTGTTAATAACAAGTAAAGGAAAATGCTCTTCCTCTCTTCCTCTCACTTCATATATCCATCTGCTTTCATTCCATCTGTTAAAGGGATATCTTTTATAACGGCTTGAAATTTAGTCGTTTGCCATTAGAGTAGCTGAAGTGGAATTGGGACAGATAAAAGCCTTTGACGATTGGGTCAGACAAAATAAAGTTTTAAAACAAATAGTTTATTAAGAGGAACAAAAACATGAACTATTTACAGGTATGACTATATAGACGGTCATTATAGGACCACAGAACCACCACGCTTTAACAATACAAACATAATGATGAGCATTTATATCACCTCTTAATTCTAATATTTGCACAATAGCTACGGTTATCGTCTTAAATGTCAAATACGATAACGATTAAATAGCTATATGTTAAATGTCAAATGAAGTGATTTACCGAAACTAATTACTCACAATAGCAGATTCGAAATGCTTTGCATCATTTTAAAATAAAATACGAAAGACAAGAGAATTTGGAACCTTAATGCCTAAATTTTCTAACACTATCCCGGGAAGCATAATTTATGTCACAGTTCGTCTGTTCGCACGCGATACAATAACAGAAGAAGAGAAGACTGCACGAAGTATTTATCTCCATGAGTATACACTGTGAGATTCTGATACCAATTTCGTTACATTTGCCGATTTAGATAACGATGTATCCGCTTTACAACAGAAAGAAGGGTGTAGTAACTTCTGAGGGTATGAACCCTTAACACCCGAGGGCAGAAGTCAGACTTCTAGCTCATTTGAAAGATGACATACACACACATACTCGCTTGCACAGTCCCTTTGTACAGGGGGGGGCACATTCTCACACCTCACAGAGCGGGTTTCCGCACAGGCGTTGGAGGCGATCGCCTCGTTATTTGAGATTTGGAGGGGGGAGTGTAAAATCTATATTGTCGGGCCGAAACGGCATTTTTTTGTTATCTATAACATACTTGCACACAATTTTTCTTTTCCTACTTTATACAGAAAAAAAGAAATTTAATAAAAACGATGAGTCAAACGAAATATAAGGGGGAAACAACTGTATGAAAAAAAAAAAAATTGAATCCTTGGACACTCTAACATACATCCCGTTTAGAAAATACGCAAAGATAGAAATAAATCATTGTCATGATTATACAACACAAAATAAGCATAAAGATGAATTTAAAACAAGTTTAATTCACGCTACTTTTTAATCAGTACAGTTTACGTGAAAAGGGCATCAGAATAATTTAGCGCCTGTGGCATCAAATTGTCAAAATCCGCCACTGTTCTTGGAGAATATGCAACATATCTGCGGAAAAGGTTAGTTGCAAGTAGCAATCTGTTAAGAAAATAAAAAAAGGCAATGAAATCATGTTTAAAACTACAAAATATGTAATTTTAGCCATTTTTATTAAGAAAGGGGCTTTGACCTAATTTAAGAAATAAATATTGCATTGAAGTATATTATCATACTACCTGAAAGAATGAACTCAACAATTAGATGCTAAGAATTAGAATCTTATGACATCTACAAAACACGTAATAAGAAATCATAAAATATCTTGTAGCGATTTGTTTTTCTAAACATTAAAATTATTGTGCATACATCATTGCTGTTACTATTTAAAATAGAAAATGACAAAAATTAACGAGTTAAATATGAATATTACGCTTTTTTAACAAACACTCTCAGGGCCTAACTAAGGCGGGGGCATACGGGGCAGTTGCCCCGGACCTCCAAATAATTGGGGGGCCCAAATCGAATATGAATATTATTTTACATTTCCTTCTTTAATGAATCTTCTTTGTTACTAAAGTAGTGAAGCAGAAGGGGGCCCAAAAGAATTTTTTGCTCCGGGCCCCAACTAGGTTAAGTCGGCTTCTGTATTTTTTTTTTTCTTTTCTTATTCAAACCAATTCATATTTCCACTGTGTTTGGATTTACAAACATTTCATAGTATAATAGAAAATTTCTACGTGCATTTTGTAGGCATTTGTTGTTTGCAGGCATTTAAACTAGACTTACTAACCTATTTTAAATAGCCAACCGCTGCGAAAAATTTATTTTTTATTTTTTATTGTAAAGTCAATGACATTGTAGAGGAGAAAGAAACAACTATTATTATATTCCAGCAAATATTTGAGCGAGTTTAATCTCTTTATCAAATTTTAACAAAAGTGAACAATGGTCAAAAAGCAAGGACATGAAAAAAAAGCTTTTTATCAAAGAAAAAGAAGAAAGGAAATAGAATTTTTATTCTTTCGCGTCCTCCCGTAGAATTAAAAGACTCCCTCAGTAAGATCTTAGATACTTTCTACCTCAAAATGTTTCACAATATGCCAAGGCCATATACGAGGCCATTTTACCGAATATGAACAAAGAACTACTCTATCTGATGTTTTTATTTGTTTCGTATTTCACCGGCTAAAAGGGAAAGTTGAGATCGTTGATTACTAAGCATTTTCTTTTCATTGTCAAAGTCAGAAATCTTTTTAGCGGTTTTACTCATTTTATTCTTTTTTTATTGTTGTTTTGTTTCTTTCGGTTCTTTTCATTGTCTTCTTTTTGCTTCTGACAGCTATAGTAATGATTCGTTTCTTTTGTTTCGGTTTGTTCCTTTTTTTTTTCTTTCTGCCCTAATGCTAGTCTGGCTACCGATTAGTTTTCTTTGACCTGAGGAATGAGTTGAAATATATTTAAGTTTTTAATAGTACTTAATGATGTTCACTTTTTCCTGTCCTTTCACCTTAACATGGATTCGTTAACCTTTGTTTCTTCAACAGAAGTAACTTATCAGTTTACATACATCATTTGTCTTTGGTTGTTTACCAAACGTTGCTCTATGCACGATCAGAAATGCACTCTTACATCGTTGACTAAATTTTCAAAATGGCAATTCCACGTTTAGAAAAATATTTTTTCAGAAGAAAAGAACAATCATCTCCTTATATCTTTGGTTTCAAGAATATTTTTAAAAGATAGTTTATTTTGAAATTAGTGCATTATATAGTACTATAAAACTATTAGAAATGTTATAGAGCCAAACAGATTTAATGATTAAACATTTTAAAAAATTATGATAAAAATATATTAGATTAAATTGTCTAATTTCTATGCACTATCAGAAATGTACTCTTACATCGTTGACTAAATTTTCAAAATGGCAATTCCACGTTTAGAAAAGTATATTTTCAGAAGAAAAGAACAATCATCTCCTTATATCTTTGGTTTCATGAAACTTTTTAAAAGATAGTTTATTTTGAAATTAGTGCATTATATAGTACTATAAAAATATTAGGAATATTATAGAACCAGACAGATTTAATTATTATAAATTTAAAAAAATTATTATAAAAATATATTATATTAAATTTTCACCTAAAAACATTTTAATTTTTATTGACCATTCTTCTATTGTTATTCAAAGATGTATCAAATAAATTTTGCCAGTATTTCACTAAAAAAATTCCCTGATAAAGTTTTAAATTATTCTTCAATTTAAGTTTTCTAATGGGTATTCAAAACTTCAGTAAAAATAAACACAAAGGTTCAAACATAGGAATCAACATATGTGTGAAAACATTCCACATCAATGATAGTAATCTTTTTCCAAAAATTGGAGTATTTTTTCTACATAATTTATCGTTCCTAATTTCGTGTTTTATGAATATATAAAAAAAAGCAAATAAAATTTTGAAAAAAAATTCATATAAATTATAATGGCACCTCTTTAATTTCTATGAGAGACTTATTCAATTCAAAATTCATCACGGAAAAGCTATAGTAAATTTAATCTGCATTTTTGTTAAAAAAACATTGAGTTATTCTGTGGTTATATTACTGTCATAAATACGGGAAAAGAATTGGAAATACAAAATCGATAGTTTCAAAACCTAAATGGTAAAATCACTAATGGATGACTTATAATTCAACTCAATCAATCTCAATTTATAACTATTGAAACCAATAGCAATGAAATAGATAAATCATGCCATTTTATTAAGTACTAACAAGCAAAACGTGATGAAGATACATATTCAAAAGAAGAAAATGCGATCAAATATCATTGATAACTAACTACAGAGTAATAAATTACGGAATACTTATTTTTTTAAAAAAAAATCATTCAATGCATTTGAAGTTGATTTCATGACAGATGCGCAGACGATATTTCTTTTGAGAGAAATTTCCAATACCCGGAAGTTTTTGCCGATGTCATTAGAAACACGGTTACCGCATTTTAGGTAATTAAAAAGAAGAATAAAATCGTGCCCTACTGACAAAAGAGCGCATCAAAAATCAGTATGCAAAACTAACAACTCAGAGCGTAACAATGAATCACGAAGAGCGACATCACTAAGCTTTATCGATCTGTGTTTAATCGTTCACAAAACCACAACAACAATTTGTACTCCGAGTTGGCAACGAGTATAATCTAACGAGGGATCTGGGTCATGAAAATGCAGCTATTGTTCGCCAGAGCTTAATTTCGTTGACAGAACTATCATCAAAGGCAGAATAAATGATGAGAGAATGTGAAAGTTAGAATTTACAACAGGTGGCATGCAAGAATACAATAAAAACTGTTTAAGGTGAAAGTTTCGTCTATAAGGAAAGGGTATGATACTGGCTGGTTGGGTGAAAAGAGAAATTGGAATGACCGTTTATTCGAAAACAATTAATGCATTTTCGAAGTTTTTCCGGCATTCGGGAAGATTGAGGATAATATAATAATCGTGAGCGGACTTTCTCATTGAAAAATAATTCAGATTTTTGATATGAAATACTATTTTTCTTTTCGTTCCTTTTTCGGAAAATGCAATGCTTTTGTGTTCTTTTAAACAGGTCACTTACCTTTCAAGAATTCTTTGTTGGATAATACGCCCAAATTATCAGTTATTATCAAATGAAATAAAATATTTCGCCATTTTAACGTTCCGTTTCAAGCAAATAAAATATAAAGAATTTATAGCAAATTTTTTAACCCTTTGCACTCCGATGGCGTCTCTGACTCAATATTCGAAATTGTGCATCATTTTGACGTTTTATTTATTTATTTATTTTTCAAATTTAATCGTTAAAAACGTCTACATAATGGTTAAGAGATGTAGATTAATTTTTCAAAGAAATTCGACTTAAAAGAATTATGTATATTTATTTTCCATAGCAATAAACAAGTCTTTGTATTGGGTGAATAATTTTGCATCTAATTATTCTTCGGAGTGCAATGGGTTAATATCTAGATTGAATTCTTAATATAGCCAGGAAAACTAGATAGCATGTTGAGTAACTTTTTTAAAAACAAAATCGAAATTTCAGTCTTCTAACACGCACATTAAAAAAAATTAGTAATTTTGTCGCTAATTATAATCACGATTGGAACTAGGTGCATCAATACTGAAAATAACAGAAATTTTATTCAATTTAGGTATTTGTTTTAATCCTTTATATTTGACATAAACAAACGGTAATAATTATCCATTATTATTTTTTTTACTATTTTTATGATTAAGAAGTGTATAAGAATGGATACACTAGTTTCACTTGCAGTTTTGATTAAAGAATGATAAATAAACTAATATCTCACTAATTTAAGTAAAACATGAACTATTAATTTATTTTTCGATTCATCCCATTTAGAAGAATGATATATTGGAATTCTTATCGAAATAAATACAACTTATAAAGAAAGAAACAGAGTTTTGTAATATAAAATCATAAGAAATTTGAAAAGTTTTTGAATGTTGTATTATAGATTGATTCTGTTTCTCAACATAAATTGTACCATTCCGTTTTCCTAAAGCACTAAATAATGCAAATGCATCTATTTGTCCTTAAATGTTGTTTCTTGAATACTTAAATTTATTTTAATGATTTAAACGATTCTTTAGAAACATGTGAAACATGGTATATTTCAGGAATTTTCATCACGTGACTGTTTTATAGAATTTTTTTATAAAATTTTACAGGTGATTTGTTTGAAATTCAATTATAAATCATTCGCTTAAGCTAATATTTCACATCCTTTTCCTTATTTCGTGCACATCTTTTTACAAATAATTTTGAGAAAAGAAATGATATTAAAGAAGGGTCTATTCCTGACCAAATTTGCTGAGGGGCTACCAAAAGAATTTTTGATTAACCCTTTTTCTACTGAATTATGTTGCTATCAATTTTACAACTACATTTTTGCATCAGTAGTTAAGTTTCCTTGCAGAATATATACCCAGAGAACACAAAAGAAAAATTTTAATTAATAGAAATATCTCAATTAATTTAATTATTAATTAAATATTTTCCATTCTTACATTTAGCTTGAATTAACTTCTTGCTATTTGGGTTACATTTTATGTGTTTCTTAAATTCGTTAAATAGTTATATTACGAAAATATTATCCAGATTTAAATGGTACTTATAAGTACCGTCAGTAGATAAAGGGTTAATGTATTGATAGGAGAATATCACGTTAATTCCTTCTCATAAAAATATTATTTAACATCTGATCTTAACTTTCCAGTTTCGGACACTTAATTTTCCGTAAGAGATTGAATCCTCACCTCTTGGTTATCTTTTTATTGAATTTCATGGTTTATACAATTTAAAGATTATTTACTTTGCATTTACATGAAATCTTACATATCTTTTCTTCGTTCAATTTCAATAATGATTTTTAAATGTTTTTCTTAGGGGCCGGGATGGCCTGGTTGGTAGAGCGTTGGACTCGTACTCCTTTGGTTATGGGTTCGAATCTCACCGGCCAAAATATTCCCCGAGTGTATGGCGATTGGCTCTCGTTAAATTTGTTCGTGGTCGCAAAGTCCGCCATATCGAGAGTAATATCACTGGGGGTACTGGGTCAGAGGTGAACGTTCTCTGTTCCAGGTCTAAACTACGATCTGAGATGAATGAATGAATTTGCATGAATGTAGTCCGCCCCCTAAAAAGGGTTGTGACGTGTGTGTAGCTAAGTCGTACTCTTGGCCCTAGATGGCGCTACATGTAAAAACAATGAGGCGTATATCTCCGACTTAAAATCTGTTGATGTATCAGCGGGGCTTGTCCATGGCAAGTGCCATAAGTAACAACAACAAAAGTTTTTCTATTTTGCTTTATGTTCCTTGAAAAAGGAGGTAATTAAACAAATTTTAATATACGAGTGAAACTAATTTCGATTTTCTATTGCAGGTATCCGTCAACCCCGAGTTGAAAGTTTCAGAACTTTCCTACGACAACAACGCCGCCACCTGCATCGTTCACTTCGATTACGTCTCTGCACAAGTCTACAACTGCACACTTGGAAGACCTTAAGATATCCCTGCACCTCAAGGATCCTAACCGGAATAAAAAATAAATAACCCGTCAGTCAAGGCGGGAGCACATCGTTACTGACTGAAAAATGAATTTAAGACTCACTGAACACTCTGAACATTTGTGTCTGAACTGCAGCAACTGTCTCAGTTCCCGCGTAACAGCACGAGTACAAAGGGCCTGGAAATACACCAGCCCTGTTGGCAAACTGTTCCCTAATCACTGAACCCAATTCAGCGTTGTATTTATGAAAGTGATATCATATGTGTCAAAAATTAAGTGATGATAGTCGATTCAGAAGCTATAATCCTTATTTTTTTCATTTAAAGCTTCGATACGTATTTATGTTTTTGTTGTTGGTGCTGCTGACTCTGTGAAAGTGCTGTTATTTATGAAAAATGTGGAGGAAAAAAATGTGTGCGGCTTACGAATGAAAAGTTGCATCGAACATTTTGAATGAATAATTTTTGAATGGATGAAGAACAATTTTTATTTTTTTGTGTATACCATTTCTGAAAGCCTTATGAATTATTTCAGAAAGAAATGATTTTTTTTTCAAGTTCAGAACATAACTTAAAATCGATTTGGTTTGAATTGTGTCTAAAGAATAAAAAAAAAGGATCTTGGTTAAATTAGAGGTGTATACTTTTACTCAAATTCAGAAGAAAAAAAATGTGTATTCGTATATGAGTTTGTAATTTTGTGTCTTCCAAAATTCTAATCAGAATAAAAAAATTAAAAAAAAAAACGAAGCCTTTTTCGAAATAATCCAAGTTTTTTCTTGGAACAATTATTTGTAAATATATGTATTCATTGCCAACTTATTCTGAGAAATCCGAAACAATAATCGGATCAATATGATGAAGAATGAAATGAACGGCATCAATAAAAAGATTGGAATTCAAACCTTGGAAAAAAATAAAGGAAAAAAAGGAAGGCTAATGTTAAAAAATGGATAAAAATCAAACATCATTTTGAAAAAGAAAAAAAAAAGAATTTTAATTAAAAGCAGATGAATCGAATTTCGAAAACGGAAACAGCAAACGATAATAATGAAAGAGGAAAGTAATTAACGTCGCAGAAAAACTTATGGGTCAAATGCACACACTGTCATTGTGTCTTCCATTTTCTTGACGTTTGAAATTAACGAGTAAAATAATAGGCGATAATAATCGAAAGCAAAGTGAATGAACTTACCTTTATTTTTAGATTATGAGTTAGTAGAAAAAAATAATTTCCAGTCAAGATTTCCGACAGAATTTTCTGACTTTCCTGTACTCATTCTGGTTATCTGCTGTTATCCATTCAGACTGACTATGAAAGAAATGGCACAGTGATCTGGACAACCTTTCTCTCATGTACTTTATTGTTGCGGTTGATCTCAAAAATCCGTCCTTTGGATATACTTGCATTCTATTCAAACTTTGTGGTGGACCAATTTGGTGTGTCAAGAATCATTGGTTGTTCTCGGAGAATTTCGACAACTCCGAGTAGTTTTGCTGCCATTTTTTGCCAAAGACATCGAATTCTACATGCGAATTCTATGAGTGAATGTCGTAATCATAACCATAACTATAATCTTATCTGATTGATTCCTAGTGATCAAAAAAAAATGGCCACTTAAAGAATTATTTTTTAGTGGTGCATCAAAAAATGGCGGAAATGTTTTTATTATTATTTTTTAACAGTTATTTGATTATATGTTTTTTTTAATTGAAAAGAAACAAAAGCTAATCTAACTGTTGTTGTTTTTTTGCACTTTATTAACAATTTTTTCAGTAAATGTATTTTTCTTTTAAGATAAGTGATTACAAAACAGATTTTTCCTTTAAAAAATCAAAAGCAATAAATAAAATTTTTTTAAATTCAATCAGTGTTTACTTTTTATTTTTTTACTTTGATAATAATGATATTTCCTTAAATCTTTTATTTTAGCTTGTAAATTCAAATTTATACTTATTTTGTCATAATAATTTTGCATAGTTGGCTGATGGTGGAATTATTTTTGAATGGCGAATCAAAAAATGGTGGAAATGTTTCTATTATTTTTTTACAGTTATTTGAATATATGTTTTTTTAATGAAAAGAAACAAAATCTAATCCCATTGTACTTTTACATTTTATTCATAATTTTACAATAATTGTATTTTTTAAGATAATGGATTACAAAATAGATTTTTTATTTAAAAAATCAAAATCAATAAATAAAATTTTTCTAAATTCAATCAGTGTATACTTATTTTATTTTCATAATAATGATATTTCGTTAAATTTCTTATTTTTAACTTGTGAATTCAATTTTCTACTTATTTGGTAATTATAATTTTACATGGTTCATAGAGGTGTAAAAATAGTCTATTTAAGGAATTATTTTTGGATAAAAAAATCAAAAAATGGTTGAAATTCTATTATTTTTTAGAGTAATTTGATTATGTATTTTTTGTATTTTTAAAAATGTAAGCTAACTACATTTTTGAATTTTGTTAATATTTCTTCAATAAGTATTGTATTTTAAGATTTATTAATTGATTACATTTTCATTAAAAAATCAAAAGCGAGAAATAAAATTCTTTGAATTCAAGCAGTGTTTTACTTTTTTTTTCATCTTTATAACAACAATATTTTAGCAGATCTTTTATTTTCAATTCAAAGTTCAATTTACTTTGTAACACACTGTTGACTTTTGATAAACAACTCCATTCAACCCTGTTACTGTATTACGTTCAAGAATGAGTATTCGACTGCAATTACATACTGTCGCCAATTTAAGTGATATGCCTTTCTCGTAGTACATACCCTTAAACCTCAGCATGACAAATTTTATTTAATAATTTTATAATGTAAAAATATTTTTACTCTGTAATGCTAAAAAAAATTAGTATTCAAACATAATTCAGTTAAATTTAAAAAATATTGCATGTTTAATATGTCAGCTGTTACAAATTTTAATCTACAGGAAGCCACCTTTGCATCAGCTTTTCGCTTACGAGCACAAATTGGTTATTTTCATGCTTTATTACATGTAAAAAAAGGGAGGGAGGGATATAATATATATAAGCATTATGGAACTTCGAATTAAAAACTATATCAAAAACAAACTAATAAAAGTAAAATTCTAAAAAAGTACAAATGTATTTAGCGGACGTTAATGCGGCTACTACTAAAGTACAGATAAACATAGCCAAATTAGTATAAGTACCAATTAATAAAAATAAAATAAGAATCCGGTCTGAAGACTTTCTCAAGGGTCACCCTCAGGCGAGGATTCAAACGAGGGATTGTTTTCTATGAGAGGCCTGTCTATTTGTCCATCAATGTCCCTCGTGATCCGAAATCCTCTGAAATTGAGGCCTAAGAGATACACTATTTTTTACCAACATCAAATAAGAATTACAATAAAATGCAACCTCCAATGTAAGTGAAATTTACTAATTGGCGAAATTTACAACATATATGCTGTAAACACTCTTCTTTTTCTCTTTGGTTTTTTACCAATTGGTCCAAAATTTGACTTATATCCATATTCTTAGCAATAAAAGCCAAATAACAAATTTTCATTTATCTATAAAACTTCATTTCCAAATTAAATACATTTATCTAACATGAATATACAATTCGACATACAACAAATTTCTTCAGCAGATTTGGTCCCCAGGAATAAATTGCTGATAATAATTCCATAACAAAATTTGGTCTAAATAGATTATCGCACGATATCATTCACACGCGCACATAGATAAATAATGGGTACTTACATATTAGACCGCCGACGCCAACGGTTTAGTACCTCATTGGAAGCGGATTCAAATTTAGCGATAAACCAGCGACGCCTTCGAAACCAACAAAATGGCGGACGACAATTAAAGTTTGAACAATTTTTTAAATAATGGCGTTGTTTTGCCATTATTGGTGGTTTAATAACTTAATGGCGATGCCTCCAAATTTGGCGATAAAGATAGACGGTCTAATGCGTAAGTACAAAATAAGGATCGAGAGAAATTCTGCAACAATTTCCATACAGAGATTGAAAACCAGCGAAGTTTGTTGCATTTTTGACGCTTGGTTTCTAAGCACGTATTCATAGACCAATAGACATACAGATCAGTACAATACAATACAGAATCATCGACAGTACTGTTCCCGAAACTTTGTGGCAAACTTTCACGATATATATATAGTATAAAATGAAATCTCCTGAACGCATCTGTATGTTTGAACCACAAATATTCGAGAAATAGCTAACGGATATTGGAGATATTTATACCATTTTGTAGAGCATTTATTGGGGAAGGTTTTAGTACATTAAAGTTATATCAAAATAAAAAACGTTTAATAATTGTAATTTTAAATTTGCACTTATCTGCGCATGCGCGAAAACCTCTAAATGCGCATGTGCAAATAACAAGAGCTGTGGTATGCATTTCTTTATTTACGTCTGATTTTAAGTAACGATTCAAAACTCACTACCCCCCCCCCAAATCCACCTTGGCCGGAAGAGGAAATAAACGTTCTAGTAGTGAATATCAGAGAAATAAAGTCCACACTTAAGGAAAGAGTGTTTGGATTAGCGAATCAAACACTAAAATTTGATCGAAACAACTATAGTAATCGCAAAATAACATACCAAATCTCACTGAATGAAATCATTTCCTTTGCATGCATACGAAAATACAGACAAACTGACGGATTTAGTTTAAAATTTGAGAAGAACTTATATTTTAAATGCTACACCTGTGTAACTAATTTTATCTTCTCAGCTATTTTCGTTCCGTTGTCATGGAGTGGACTTATACTAGAACAGCTAGCCAGATAACCCTCTTATGCACGGATTTCTTTTGAAATACGAATGTGGTCATGTACTAAAATTCAGACATCTTGCTCAAAGTGCTTTTGAGTTGTCACGTTCTCACAGGCAGACAAACATAATACAAAAATAATTATTTACGTTTTAAATACTTCCTCTGTATTTTGTATGCAAGAAAGTAAAAAAGGGTTGAATAAATTTGATGCTGCACAATTATACAGTTGGTGAAAATCACAAACGAGTAACATGGCCATCAGCGTGTTAAAGGTAAAATCTATTTTAAAATAAAAATAGATAAAATCTATGTGTAAAGAATTCAAAAGTACACAGCACGGAAATGCTCTTATTATTTATTATTGATTAACAACAGTCAAATGAGAACAAAATGTCCATGATATTTTCATTTAATTCTTCTTTGATGATTCTTAAAATTACAATTTATGCAAAACTTCACTTAACTAATGGAGGTACAAACTACTATTATAAATTATCATTTGTGTCACATTATGCAGCCAGAGGATTTTAGTTTAGTTGTATTAACGTCCCGTTGTAAAGCAACACTAGAGCTATTTTGGGACGCATCTCGTAATTTTGAATCGAGGTCAGATGACAAGGACGATACCTGAGTTGGCATCCCCCTCCAAATCACACAAGCGGAAGGACGTTTGACCATGACAGATTTAACGTTACAACAGACCCCCTTACACGACGGTCCTTCGGTGGAATGGGGTCTCGAACAAGAAACCCTTCGGCACACGAGCCAAGACCTCACCACACCGCCACCCTCCATGGATCGAATGATGAGTTTTAAATAATATCACGTTTGGCCCCCGGACGGATTGAAAGTGCAACAGACCTCCTTACACGACGGTCCTTCGGTGGAATCGGGTCTCGAACAAGAAACCCTTCGGTACACGAGCCAAGACCTTGCCACCGGGCCACCATGGCCCATGCAAAAAGAGGAAAGAAGTTTAGTTGTTGTTACTTACGCCATCTGCCATATTGGACAAGCCCCCCACTGATACAGCAGCATATTTAAGCCGAAAGGAGGGTCTCTTGTTTTTGAAGTAGCACCAACTAGGGTCAAGAGTACGACTTAGCTGCACACTCACCACATTCGCTTGCGCAACCCCTTTTTACAGGGGGGCACAGCCACACATCTCACCGATAGAACAAAGAAGAACAGCCACGCCCGAACCGGGACACCCAGAACACGAGGAAAACGCACTACCTCTGCGCCAGAAAGCCGGCGGAAAGAAGATATAAAAGAAATAATGATTATTGAAATAAACATCAAAGTGTAATCGAGTCCCAAAATGTGTTGAATCGTCATAT
>JAOUZG010030082.1:3641556-3670142 GCA_026289955.1 Argiope argentata
CTTGCTAGACGCCGTTTCCCCCTCTCTTGTGATTGGTCATTTGCCATCCAGGGCCGGTTTTTGAGACCGAGATAAAAAGGAAGAGAGCCAGGTGTAGGGAGCGAAGTGTTAGGAGGAGACTGACGAAACAACAGCTGGTGCTTGGAGGGAGGATTCAACTTGGAATTCTGTGGAAAATTCTCAGGAGAGAATTTGGAAGGTACGTAGGCCGCCTCGCCCTGTAGCCGAGCCCACGTGGAGTTCACCGGAACCTTTGGAAACATTCAGCGTCTCGTCTGAAGTGTGAAAGTTCATCCGAGATTTGGAAATACCTCCAATTAGCTGAACAGCTGTCTCCTGAGCTGCTCTTCCAGCCAGTGATCACCTTACGCTCTACAAACTCAGCAGGTTAATCGACAAGCAGAGAATCCCGAACCTCGGGCCAGATCTTGCTTGAGTTTTTAGAACTCCACCCTCCTTCTTCTACGAGAGAGACTACCTTGCTATTTGAGGCACAGCACCTTCCCCTAGTGGAACTTCGAACGTAATTGCCTAGGTGTTCGTAACCTATTTAATCAAGAAGGTGTAATTGTGCAAATTATATATGTATTATAGCAGGAAATAAATAGATTTTTATTTCTCCAAGTCCTGGTTTGTTTACGGCCCAACTCACCAGTAGCCCCGGCCAAAACGTTACACTATTAACATTGTTGCAATCATATCAAAATATTGATAAAGAAAGGTAATAAAACACTTGTGTTACTAAACAACACACAGGGAACAAACTGTCACAAAACAATAACAACAGCACAAAAGAAGAATTAGCTGGTTATCAATACTCCAAAGAGATCGATTATTTACTTCAGCTTAATTCAGCTACTAACTCACTATTCAGCCTTTTTTAGCTCCCATTGCAAGGTATTCAATGATTTGAGACCTGCAATTTATTGTAAAACACTTTATATAATTTTTTAAGAAAAAAATACTAAAATAGAAAATACATTCGAATGTAGATGAAATAATCCATATACAATTATATTCTACACGACAATATGTAATTTTGCATAGGATCTGATATTATTGCTCAGTACTTAATACTCGGTAAGCAAAAGAAACATTTAAAATATCTTCAAATTCATACTTATAACAATTCTTCATTCTCTCCACTACAAAGCAGGAATAACAAAATAACAAATCTTAAGGCATTATTATTGATAAATAATAATAAGGACATAAATAAATTATGTGAAAATGACTAAATTAATTCCTTTAGTAGAGACACGATCTGTAAAGTTTATTAATCAAAATCGACCTAAAAGAACCATCCAACGATCTATAGCAATCAAACTATGGCTAAAACTATGTTCACTTCTTTTTCTTTTTTTTTTTAACTTTCTTGTATACAAAAAGTGGGAAAAACTGTTAATTATCAAAATATTCGATCCAGAAAGAATCCGCCAAAATGATAATCTCTCGCCCATAATCAAAATAGAAACTATCAAAGAAAACGTATGAATAACATAATCTGAAAAGAAAAATTCAGAACTACTTGCTGTGTAATAAACCCTTGAATACAAATTGTTTTTTTACACAAATTAGTGTCTATATTATAAACAAAATATAAATTTAAATATTAAAGATACTATTAAGATATACCTGCAGGGTAATCTTTGGTTGGAAGAATATCCAAATCACTGAAACCAGAATTAGTTCTGATATCAGTACTGGATTCAGAAACTGAAAACTGATCATCACTCCTCAGACTTTGGTCATCTAAGATATTTTGAGTCAAATCATCGTTTTTCTCAATATTACTACGAGGAGAATCAAGAGTGGGATTATGCAATGATTTTGAAGGTAAATGCAACTCCTCAGCTTTTGAGGCATGTATCAAAAAAAATTTACCTAAAAGGATATTTTAAAATATTAATAACATGCAAATGTTGCTAATCCTCAAAGTAATATGATTACCAAATAAACAAAAAAAGCAATACATTTTAGAATTCTGTTTATGATCAGATTAAGTCTTTTAGAAGCCTCCTGAAAGTAATGAAAAATGCAAAGTCTTCCCTCCCAACTTCCAAAAACAGATATCTATTAAAAATTGATTTTGATTTCTATGTATGCAGTTTAAAATAATATATTTTAAAGGATTGAAATAATAAAATATTTAATTTGAAATTTTTCTTAAGAGATTTTATAAAAACATTTTCCTTATAATAAAAAGTTGAAAAGTGTAAATTAATTATTATTTTAAAAATTTCTAAGAGAAATTAGTCAGTAAGCAGTTGAATATTAATTACTATATCATGAATAATTTATTTCCTGATTGTAAAAATAAATGAATCAGTTTAAATCATTGTTGTACAAAACTCAAAATTTATACTAACCATAACCCACTTCAAAAACTAATATATATGTTATAAATGTTTTCAGAATATAGCATTTAGGGAAAATAAAGCATATCAATATTTCTATGAAACTGCTGACGATAATGAAACGAAGAAACTAAGAATGTCTCCCCCCTTCTAAAAATGTGTTTTTTGTTTCTAAAAGATGATAAAAACTACTTAATTTTAAAAATAAAATCATTAAGAGTGCAATACCTTTTTCTGGAAGTATTAAAATGTACACATTTTTTTAAAATTTCAAGATTTAAATAAATTTTCACAAGGCACAAATATAGAAAAAGAAAAATATAACTTAAAAGAAAAATACTTTTATCAATAATATTTAAAAAGATAAAGGTTTGTAAATAATATGTTTGTAGTATTTTTTTTTATGGCAATGAAACTGCAATTTTCTCAATGCATTTTTTATAAGTTACCTGATAGGTTTAATTTGAGAGAGAGAGAAAAAAACAACACATAATATATAAACATAAAATTAAGTAATTGGAAAAAGAATCTTCGAGATTGGTTAAGAATTGATAACTAATATAGTGTTGTCATATATATATATATATATACATATATATAAATGATTTAAAATAGATATTTATTTTTATAAATACATTATTTACACAAGAACCACTAAAGAATTAAAATATATAAAAAAATTTCTATATTCTTAATTAATAACTAATAATTTGTTTTAGTTGAGATGGGTAATTTATTTTATATTTGTATCGCACTGAGCTCACGAATCTCGTCTCAGTGCTCAAAAATTGCAAATCCTAAACGTATGAAAATGAAAATCATTAAAAGTGCATATGTACTATCATCTAAATAAGCAAAAAGAGAATCAATTAATATTAGCAATTAGAGAGTATATGCCCAGATTTTTTTTTAATTTGAAAAAGCCTTTAAAAATTCCATAAGGACATATAGTAAGACATTTTGATGATAAATACTTTTACATAAATTCATTTTTTAATTACTTCCATATTTGTATGTATTAAGCTAATATAAAATTATGTATAAAAATCTATTCAATTCTGTACTGAATTTTATTCTGAGTTCTTTATTATTTATTTTAATTAAATAAAATTCAAATAAGTATTTCAAATAGTTTATGTTTTAGTATGTATTAACTGACATAACTGGCATTGTATGTAACTAACATACTTTCTTGCCAAATATTTTAGCATCGGAAAATTACATTTGTATAAAAAAATATAATAACAAATAAGAATCTTTGTAATTTTTAAAAATTTAAATGAAAACATCAATGGAACCAGACAACTTAATTTTCTTTATTAATTTTGATAGTTAACTTTCTCTATTTCATCTAAGTAAATTAATAATGTTTCCTGATATAATTTTTAATTCTCCGTTTTTAAGTTTTTGTTTAATATTTTATTTAGAACTCTGTTGATGTGTTCTGATAACAGTTTTTGATTTGTTGCTTTTAAAATCTCTCCCTTTCTCTCCATTATCATTATGAATATTATGCTAATCTATCTTTAAAGCCAATAACAATCACTGAAAAAAATAATTTAAAAAATAATATAGAATTATCAAAAAATAAAATCAGAATGAATAAAAAGTATAACCATTGTCCAACAATATAAATTTTTAAAAAAAATTCAAAATCATTTCCATCTATCTATTATATTCTATAATTTATTAGTTCTAAATTATGGAAAATTCATAAAAAGTGTAGAAAAAGTTACAAAAAAAATGAAATTAGTATCACTGAAAAAATACAAAGTTGAATTTAAGATAATATAAAAAAGAGTAGAGATAATTAATTAGCGTCAAGTTTGCAATGAAAAAAATCCCTTATTTCAATTAGTTTCTAACTAATTGAGTATTTAATTAAATTTTACACTCTGAAATATTGACAAAATACTTTCTTTGTTTCAAATAATGATTATATAAATTTTGCTGAATTAGACTATTGCTTCAAAAGAGATGTGAAATTTACATATATAACCACAATAACTTCTAAATCTAAGCTATTTGTGATGTTTTTATTCTTCCAAGTTCCATTTCATAACTTTTTATATTTATATTTTTATAAATCTTCCTTGTGGGGAAATGGAATTACTTTTGAGAAAATAAATGGCAATGGAAAAATAAATCAAAAATATATAATACTTGGATCAGTATGGTGGCACACATTTGAAACTTCTAAGGATTTAATTCTTTCTTCCAGTTCTGAAACTCGGTTACCTAATATTCTGTGAATGAGGAAAAATATCTACTTTTGTATACTGTTTTAATTTATTTTACAAATATGTAATAATAAAATGTACTAAGAATAAAAAATGCTACTTAAATAATAATAATAATAATTGCATTAATTTTAGTGATTAAATAAGCACACTGAAATAACAGATTTGTTTTTGCCCTTTAAATGAACAACAAACTCTTGATTTGAAGAGATATATACATATAGATTAGGAAGGAAAGGAATGAAGAAAAATTGATAAATTTAAGTAAAACCCTTGAAGGAGAAAACTCAAAAATGAGTCTAATTTAGCAATGCTCATTAATAAATATACCAAACATCTACTAGGTGATAGTGGTAATAAATTCCCAATCACAAATAGTAGAAAATTTTTGATTAAGTAGATTATGTCCCAACCAACACTGCTTGACTGACAAGCAACCACAAAGGCCAAGTTGATGAAAAAATTTATTAGTCTATTTACTAAACAAATTTGTAAGAGAAGCAAATTCAATAAATTATATGATATTATAAACACTCTTTCAAGAGCAATTAATCACTTCCATATATTTCAATACATTTACTTAATAATTGCAGATTTCATATATATTGAGTCTACTAATATAACATTTCTTATATACCTATATGTTTTGCAATTATGAGTCATAGTAAATAAGCAAATAAATACAATATATCTTTCAAGCAATTAAAAAAAATCAAAATAAACCACTAATATATTGTTACATTAAAATGTGAAGTTAAATAAACAAATTCATAAAACATTAGGCTTCATAATACACATTGTGTAAGACATTAAAATTCCTAAATAATTGCCATAGTCATCAACACTGAAATAAGTTATCTATAATCATATTTAAAAAAAAAAGGCCGGGCATAAGAGATCATGTGATCATAGTTAGTCGAATTATGTTCAGAGTTTCTAAATTTCAAATTGTAATCAGAGTTGGAGGATGATACTTCAACAGAAATACATTCTTCATAATTTTTTATCAAAATAGCTAACACCTTAATGAAACTACTACTTTAATAGAAAAAAACATTTCTCATACTTCATTACACGAGTTATGCATTTTCTAGGTATAATTTTCTTATTAACACAGCATGCATAACAAAATTGTTACAATATCTTCATGATAAAATATTCCAAATTTCAAACAACATATTATAAATATACTATATTTTTTCCTAATAAGGCTATCAGCTAGCCATTATAAAATAACATATATATTTTTAAAAAATTGTTAATTTCATAAGATAATAGGATGAATTACAATTATAGATTTATTAATTTTAAACAAATCCAGGTAAAATTATGAAAATTCTTAAAAAACCATATAAAACAATCAACAGAAATTTCATTCTTACTTGTTAGTTTTCTTTTGATGAGATAAGGCAATACTTTTATCACTTAAATTTTCCAATAATGTTATTACTAGATTACGAAATTCAGCTACGTTTGATGATTTACTGGTAAGATCAAGAAAAGGACTGCTCTGCAACAATTGTTCAACTGAAATTAAAAAAAAAAAAAAAACTTCATCACCAATTATACAGAGGAGTAATGTAATTGTACATGTATTAAAAACTGCATAAAAACAACGAATTTCTCAAAAATTTTAACATTTATCAAAGAGGAATTTTTAAAATTTTTTATCTTAAATATAATGTACTCATGATTTTTGAACGAATTTTAAAATTGAATGGATGTTATAAAAGTTTAAAAGGAAATATAATATTTTTGTAAAGCATAAAACTTGTAAAATAAATTAAAAACATACTTTTCCACAATTCATCTCCATCCTCAAATTGATAATCATGATTAGCAATATCTTGTTGAAATTTTCAATCATTTTTATCTAGTTAATTTCATTAATATATCTTTTTTTTTATTTTAATATTATTTTTTGTATTAAACTAAATTTATTTATGAACTTTTTTCCAAATTTTCTTTTTAAATGCCATTAAATTGATTAAAATCTTACTTTTGAGAAATAAATTTAACAAACCTTGTTTGGCACTTATAGCCAATCCAGATACAATAGTGCTTCTCATACCACCTTTGGCGCGTTTCTTTTCAAGCAAAGCCTGCAAAAAATCAATCCAACTATAAACTTAGCAATACTTAATATTAGATATATTTAACAATATTTTTATGAATTTACTATAAAAATTTTGCCTAAAGGTAGGTTTTTGAAACTATCATAAATGTATTATGACACTGGCAAAACTTCATATAAAAATTTGGAAATTAATAAAATAATTTATAATCAGAAAGATAAGAAAAATACATTCAGACCAAAATACAGATCAAATGGGGTACAATATGACATCACCATAAAAAAAAATCCACCTAACAGAATTATAACAATGAAAATTGTTGATACCAAATATCAGAAATAATTTTACAGGCGGCAAATAACAATGATTTATAATTTATTTCTTTATTTTTTATATCAAAACATCTATAGAAATGATTAAACTATTTAAAAAGATAATTTAATATTTAATTTTTTGAAAATAAATTCTACTAATACTATTATTTTAAAATAATCTTTGAAAAAAGATTTATACAAATATAAATAGTGGATAAATATATTTTCAGAACAGTAAGAAGTATCCTTAAAAGATCATAGAGATCAGCAATTCTGACAAATAATGCTAGATGCATACAGTCAAAATGTAAAAATACATATACTGCAAGTTATTTTTGAAATAGGAACTTTTAAGTTCTAAGACTAAGGTATTTTGAAAATACTTTATTGTTATAAAGCCTATTTTTATTTAAAAATCACATTCAAGAAAAATCTCAAAATTTTTGGTGATATGAATGTTATAATTTGTTGTTGGCCTACATTTAGCAAATGTGCAAGACAAAGAGCATGAAAATGTTTATAATGTACTGTATTACCTTAAGAATAAAGCTAACATATTAGGGGGGGGAATATTGGATAAACTTTGTATTTAACAGACACGCTTCTTTAAAAAAATTTCCTTTATTAAATAGAATAAGCACTTTGAAAAAAATCGATACAAAACAACATAAATGATTAAAAACTTATGGTTTCACCTTCAAAAATTCTTTTACGATAAGCAATTTACTTTTTTTTTTTTAAATTCCTGATTAATAATCCTTTTGTATTATTTAACACTGGTTGTTACAAAATGTTGATTATCTTAATTACTTTATGAAATATTTTATCAAAACTATCAATTATAAAATAAAGAAAAAGCAAACATTAGATTGACTTAGTTTTAAAATGAAATTTCTCACTCTGCATTTTGCAAGAGCTGATGCAGTGACAGCTTTTTCCTCTTCAGCTTGTTTTATTCTTTCTTGAAGATATCTAGAGGGACAAAAAAAATGTATCAATAATTTAAGAATTAGAATTAAGTACAATAATTTGTTTTTCAATAAAAAAATATCATTATAAGGAAAGAAACTCCAAATTTTTTCATTAAAAAAAATTTAAGGAAAGAATTTGATCTATTAGTCAGTAATAAAAATATTATTTTAATAATTAATTTTTTAAAAAAATTAAGACTATTATTTTGGGATTATCTAGAAGATTCAGCATTAATAAATGCCATCTAAATCAAATTGAATAATCTAAAACTTAAAATACATTTTTGTTAATTAAGAATAAATTATATTACATTGAGAATGTAGAGTAATAATCTGAAAAACAATCTTGGTTTGCCATTTGAACCTTAAATAAACAAATAATTTTAAACACTGCAAAATCCTTGAAAAATATATCAAATATTTAAAAAAATCGAGAAATATAGTGAATTTTAATTTTATGGACACAGAAATTCTGTATTTAAAAAAATAAAATAATCAGAATTACAGTTTTATCCAGCTTTATGCATCTTTGAATACAATTCAATTCATATGAAGATTAGAGCTTACTTGTTTTCCATTAGTACACCATCAATATCGACAGGCTTTTGTTGATCACCTCTTAATATGTAATTCATCTGTTGATTTAGTCTTTCGTATTTATGAATGTATTGGTCTCTTGAAGTTATTAGCTCTTCTTTTTCATCAAGAACTGCTTCCAAGTCCTGAGTTAACTGCATACACTGTAAATAAAAAAATCAACATAAATAAGCTGTATAAATTTTTAGGATGCTAATCCTCTCTGCTATTTGAAATAAAAACTTTGAGGAATTTTAACTTAAATAAATGGAAAACAAAAACATATATAAATAGAAACCTTGTGGTACTGAAAAAACTGTCTTATATATGTATAGTGATTATAACAGAAAACAGGCTATATTAGTACAGAAAACTTGATAAATCTTAATCTTTTACTCGAAAATATTGGCAATTTGATTAAGAATCTACTATAAGTATATTGTTACAATACTATGTTTAATTGAAATTTATTTTTGTCTATTTGAAGACAAAAATTAAAACTAAAAATTATTTCTATTCCTGAATTGTTTTGGTTTGTTAAATATGTATGTGCCTGACATCTTTAATGATCATAAGTAAATAATTTATTGCAATCCAGTTGAGAACTTGCAGCAATATAATGTGTTTCGTCAAAAAAGAAATAAAAGTTTTCTCCCTTTAAAAAAAGAAACTTTGAACAAATTAAATGAGAGCATTGCAATTTAATTCAAAGTTTTAATTGAATAATTCTTTGGTTGAAATTCAGTAACTTCATAAAAATTAATTATTCATAAAATCATTATTTAAAAAAATTATTAAAATTTTAATCATAATTATTATAATCTATTTAATGAAATTAAAATACTTTTTATTAGTTAATTACATATTAATATTAAAAAGTTTTAAAAATTAAAAACAAATTTTTTGTGAGTTTTTAATTTTTTTTTCTTGATACGCTCATTTTTTCGGCAATTTTTTCTTTTAAATTCTAGTTTTCAAAAAGAGAGAGAGAGAGAATTTTTAAACTTGTGGCTATGAAAAAAAGGAGACTCGGCAAAGATTCAACTGTTTCTTTCTAATGGGACACTCTGTTTCTTAATCTTTTGAAGGACAACCCAAAGTTCCTCCTGTTGCTTTACTGTTGTTTTTTTTTCCACCTAACAACGTGACTTCGCCACTTTGAAATCAGGCTGATAAGTGTCACACACAAGAAGAGCAAGTTATTCTGGAGTTAATCAATTTTGGGAATTTTTGGTATGGTCAGTAATGGAAAAAAAATTATTTTACATACAGAAACATTTTTTTTATTTTATATGAATTTTATAGTTTAAGGGGATATCCTTTCCCCTTAAACTATAAAATTTGGTCCAAAAAAATTTCATTATCACCAATAAAAATTTTTAAAAACAGTATAAAAAAGTAAAAATATCTGTTTAATTTAAAGTTTTGTAAAAAAAAAAAATTAAATTATCTCAACTTTTAACTATTCAGATTTTTAGAATAGCATGAAGATTTTTTTTAAAAATCGGAATACCAACTATACAGAATATTTTTGCTTTTGTCAAAAATTAAAATATTGTACTATTTATCACTTTTTCTCAAACACTGGATACAATAAAAATATATTTCAGAAAAATTGACGGTATGGAAATGAATGCAATAAAACAATGAAAACAACAGTCACAATAGGATGGATTAAAAGGTGAGAGCATATTTTGAAAAATAAAATTTGCAATGAATTTAAATGATAATTTTAAGTTTGACGAATCATAAACACATATAAATCTAACCATAACGCATAATTATTTGTGTTGGTATTTATTTTAATAATACATAAATTTTTGTTAATCTAATTTGCTTTTAAGAATAAGAAATATTAGATACATTAAATCGAACATAAAATATATTTTTGAAAGAAATAAATGTTTGCATTATTTCTTTTTTAAAATTTAAATTTAACAGAAATATATATATTTAGGGGGGGATAAATTTACCCCATCATTTTATAATTAAAAAGAAAACATTTTAATTTAACATTTATTAGGATTAAGTAGCTACTTTTTCAACAGAGTACATATCTTATTGTTCCCTTATTATATTTTATTACCCAATTTCAGTAACAGCCCTGATATAACTTTCCTAAAAATTGATTAATTACTTGCTTTATATCATAGAAATTC
This sequence comes from Argiope argentata, assembly GCA_026289955.1. Classification (NCBI taxonomy): domain Eukaryota; kingdom Metazoa; phylum Arthropoda; class Arachnida; order Araneae; family Araneidae; genus Argiope; species Argiope argentata. Next base: position 3,652,249 of record JAOUZG010030082.1, read on the forward strand.
GTATCTTTTTTTTTTTTCATTAATCAAATTTTGAAAGAGTTTAAAATATTTTTAGATATACTGATATTAGAGCTTTATGAAATTAATTTAAATTAAAAAATACACAAATTAAAAATATGTATATATTTTTATTAGTATAATATTTTTTTTTATTTTTCATTCTATAGCTTCCAATATGTAATTTATGTTATACCAAGAAAATAAAGCATTATTTCCAGGTACCCAAACATCAGAGTAATCTAATGATTAGTGTTGATTTTACAACTGTAGTTTCACAAGTTATAAACAATAGAAAGAGAGATGGATTCACTAACTGCAAAGTTAAAATTTAAAACTTTAATAAACAAATACTGTTCAATAAAGATGACAAGTATGTATTAAATACATCAACAGAGTTTTTAAACTCTGATCTGTCAGCATCTTGAAAGATAATTGTGTTAGTGTGTGGCTACACGATTTCTGTCAGCAAGGCATAGTTACATATTTGATAATATAGCTCAGAGTGAACACACTCTTGTAAAGATTTCAAATTGAAATTTTACAAATGTTCAAACCACAAAATAAAAGCAAAGCATGAACTGAATAAGCAGAATATGATAATAAATGTATAAGAGCATTATTTCCTATTTTATGACTTTTTCCTCATAATGATGCAATTAATGAAGAGACAATAGAAGAATGTTACAAAGAAATTAATTTCTCATGGTATAAGATTTTCCATACAAGAAACTTCTCAGAATAGAAACAAAAGCAATCTGTGAGTCCTTCAAGTATAAAATGATTTTAAAAAATTATGAAAGTATTGTTCCTCACAAGTACAACCGTAACCTAAAAATAGACACACAATACTAAAAAATTATATTCTGCCCTCATTTCTCAACTTATTTCTAGGCATCCCTGAAGTCACTTTGAAATGACTTTGGTATTTTGATTGAAAAGCTGTCTGAGCCAGATTTCATAATATAGAAACGATTTGGTAATTCCACTATTCTTATGGAAAGAATTAATGTGAGCATCAAAATAAACAAGTTCCACTGCATAAATGTTGAAGATCACTCTTTCAAGCCTTTTTATTTAAAATCTTTCAATTAAGATAAATGTGAGGAGTTTGTTGATTCTTTTTATGAAAGATTACTTATTTAATTTTTCCACGAATTATGATACATAAAACAAATGGCTTTCTGATACTTGGATTTGTTACTTGCTTTATTCTTGATATTGTTATCCCAAAATTTAACATGTATATTTCAAGCTGTAAGAAGGTTAATTTACTTTACCATTAAATGTTATCTAGAGGCATAATTAAGGAACTCTAATTCACAAGACTTTAAAATATCTTTAAAAAATAACCAATCTAACAACCTTTATTTTCTGCACTTCCAATTGTTTTACTAAAGCTTCTTTTTCAGAAAAAGGAACAAAATTTGGTGACAAATATTCTTGGAAACAATCTATGCTCCTTTTGTTAAGTTCTTCCCGAAGAATCTGCATAATGAAAAAGAAATAATTAAAGAATAACATCAATTAGTCATCAATTTTTTAAAAGAATATAAAATATGTTTTCAAGAATTAAAGTACAATTATAGCATTTGAAATGTAAAAAAAAAGATTATAAATATACAGATGTTCTCGAATTTAACAATATTTAGAATATTAATTATATAAGAAATCCCATTTAATTAATTGTGACTTTCCCAGTAATAAAAATATCTAATATATTACATTTTACAGCTTGTCAACTATTCATACAAGTAATGTATAAACACACATGGTTTGAAACAAAGAAAAAATCTTTTAATTAAATTCACTGCATTAATCTTTTTTAAATCTTCAATAAATCAGTAAAACATCAGTTAAGTTTTTCCTTTCAGTAGATCTGCATATGCATTCTTTCACAAAACCTAGCAAGAAATATTGGTTAGTTTTCTTATTTAATTTTATTACTTTCAGATCAAACACAAACACACAGAGACACAGAAAAAAAAGAGAGCAGGAAGAGAAAAGAATTGAAATAATATTTCAGTAGTATCATATGAAGTTGAAGATTGAAGATTGTTACTAATAAAAAGAAGTTGAAGATTGTTACTAATAAAAATACTACTCCACAAACAAATTAAGATATATAATTAAATAATATATATGAAAATGCCTCACAAAAAGTGATAATTTCTTTTCATAAATACAGTGAAATCAAATATTGATAAGCCGTGTTACAATTCTAAATCAATTTCCTTCCATATATATATATATATATATATATATATATATATATATATATATATATTTGCACACGGAAAAGTAATTTGATGCATAATTATCCAATATCCAAGGGCTTGTTTATTGCAATAAATTTGTGTGTGTGTGTGTGTGTGTGTTTAAAAATGAATTTCTCCATTTTTTAACCATTCTGTAGGTATTTTCAATAATCAAAATTGAAAAATAAATAAATAAAACAACAAAATGATGCACCTTCTTGAATAGTGCTTAAGAGCCCCCATCGAGTGCAAAAGATTAAGTATTCAGCAATAATATACATAATTATATATATAATTCAATTTTTATTGATTTTATATACAAATTTTTCCTATTAATTTAATAGTTCAAACATATAACTAAAATATAAGATGAATTTCCCAAATTTTTATTAAGATAGCCAAATTAAATGTTAATAATAACTAATTAAATGTTATAACTTGAATTCAAAAACATGTATTTTCTAGATTTAGACATCTAACTTCCTTTTTGATACTACAGATCTTCTCAAACATCAGATAGCATATCAAAAGGTTTCTTTTGATGAAGCTAATGTTAAAATTCTTAGATATAAAAAGCTGATTTGTGCAGTAATGAAAGGTGATTCATTGGTATTTGCCTGAAATTACATAAAAACTGATCTGTATAAAATGGCTTACAGATTATGATAAGTAACAAACTAATTCATCTAATAGCTTCATTGGCTGGGTTTCAAACTACTTGGAACAAGAAAAATAATAAGAATAAAAAACAATGAGTAAAAAATGGTCAATTGAAATATAAATAAAATTTAGATATTCCATTTTGATTAATAATATCTCCAAAGGAAAAAAAAGGTGGTGGAGGAGGAGGAGGAGAAAGATTTTTGTAGAGAAACAACCTGAATGATGAAAATGTATGTCATTTCATTAAAATTGAGTATAAATTAATCTGCAATAAAAGTTACTTTATTTCACCAGTACCTTCATGTCTCCAGATGCATCTTCTAATTTTTGCTTCAGATCTTCTACTTCATACTTAAGAAATTTATTTTGGTCTTTCAATTCAACCAAAAGTTGAACTAAACTCTAGAAAAGAAAATATAAATCATCATGAAATTTTTTTAAAAAAATAATAACAAAGTTGAACATTACACAATATGTTTTTATATATTTTTTGTTTCTTATATTTCATTTAAATATAAGAAATCAATATCTAACTGTTTCAAATTGTTAAATAACCATTTAAAATCCCATATTTAGAATACTAAATATGAGATTTTAAACAGTTGTTTAAAATTCTCTTTTAAAAAAATGCAAGTTGTTGATCTTCAGAATTCAGTTTTCAGCTGATTAAAAAAAAAGTTTACATCTTAAATTTTATAGTTGCATTTATTAACTTTTTTTATTAAAAATTTTAAATAATAATTTAAAATATTTTTTAAACAAAATGAGAATTGTTACTAAAAAACAAACTAGTATAAATTTCGGTTATTTTAATTGAATGCAGTTAAACAGTAAAGTCAGTAAATTTTTATTTTTCACCTTTTTGCACTTAATTCTACTAAATACAAAAACTAAAATCTTTTAAATTAATTTTAAACTTACAAAAGGATTTTGCAGTACCTGAAAATATACAAAGGTATAGAATAAAATGTCTCAATTATATATAAAAAATTTATTCATTTAATTAATATGTAAAAATAAAAACTATATTTAAGTGAAATGAATTATGGATTAACTAATATTAATTAAATAAACTACACATACAAATTTAAATAGATTTTAGATAGATTTTAATTATTAATTAAATAGATTTTAGAGCATTGATGGTTAGATTTAATTATAAAATCCTACTGAACTGAAAAATGTAAATAAGTCAGATATAAAATTCAAGAGAATTTTAATTTTTTTATATTCAATTCATATACAACATTTCTTCGTTAATAATACTAAAAATAGTTATATTTATATTGATACACTCACAAGAAAAAAATTAAATATTTTAAGTCATGAACAAGGCAAATTTTTATAGTTCAAAAGATATAATAATAAAAAAAGAGTATTCAGACTATTAAAAATTTTTATTAAAAACAAATACTATCACTTCATAATTTCTTTCCATATAAGAATAAAGAATAAATACTTACTTTTTCCCTTTCACATTTTAATCCATCAACGTCATATACTCCCATCAGTGAAGGACCCTTAAGAAAGGAGGAAAAAAAAATCTTTCATTTCAACTGAATTCAACTATTTAATTAGTTTAAAATACAAAATTGTACTAATTTTATGAAACAAACTAATAGTTTAGAAAATGGTTTTAAAATTGATGTTATAATAAACTAATAATCAATTTATGAATACAATAAAATGTGAATATATTCTCAATATGTTACTGTTTGATTTTTAATCAATTATAATATTTATATAACTGTGAAGACATATATCTAAACTACTTTACCTGATCATAAATGCAACTGCATAAAAATTAAAGGGATTATTCCAACATGGGTTTATCTTCATTTCTCAGAAAAAGTAAACGAAAATTTTCCTGACTTACAGTGCAGTATTAAAATGGGATAAATGATTACTGAGACTTCTTTTTATCATTTAATAAACAGCTTATTATTATGGACCAATATGATATTGTTTTATAATAAATATTGAATAGATTTAAAAAGGATATCAGTAACGAAAGAAGAAATAAGCCTTCATGTTATCAATATATTAGAAGCCTGTCAAGTCGATGATTTCTTTGTAAGTACACATATTTTCTTTTTATTTCCTGCTGATTTAATGTAACAGTTCAGTCTGTGTTAACTAGCAAAGTATTGTTGTTGACAAGTCTTGTGATAGCAAAAAATAGTATGTAATAGCTAATATGATAATTTTCAAATTAAAATAATTTTTCTGCATTTCACAACATACTATATTTCACACTTTTTTATATTGTTAGTTTATCTTTTCAATACCTTTAAATAACTTGTCTTAGCTCAACTAAAAGGAAGCAAGTTAGGGATTATTTAAATTACATTATTTTTAGTTAAATGACAAAGAACATGCAGTTATTTTATCAGACTTTCCCCAGCCATTTTGAACATATATTATATTTCGACATACCTGAGAGACGGTTATTATCCTAAAATTGATTAGAATAAATTTAATTCCTATTAAATTTTTAATTGATTTATTTAATTTTAATAAAGTTTTATGTCAGTTCATCTAATTATTATATTATTTAAATGACTGCAGCAAATTTAATTGGCCTATGCAAAATACATTATCAGGTTTCATAATAATGTAAAAATAGATATGAGATTATATATATATATATAGATAGAGAGAGAGAGAGAGAGAGAGAAATGCATTAAAATATATGATTTATTACTATTCAAAATTGTTATTATATTATTTATTTTAATAAAATGCATTACTGTAAATTTAATTGATATCTTAAAAATATTTTAAAAAATCACAAAATACTTGTATTTTCTGTGGAAGACAGCAAACATAGTTATATAATAACAGATAAAAATAAAATTTTACTTCATGAATCTGAATAAATATAGGTTGATAGATAAATAAATTTCAGGATTATTTTTCAATTTATGAGTCATTACTTGTTCAAAGATTTTAAATTATAATGCACCTTTAACTTTATTAGCAAATGTACCCCAACACAGTAAATGACTAAATAAACTAAGTACCAGTTCATAAGCACTTAAACTGGAAAATTAAGATCTGGAATTGCATCCAGATAATTTATATCCAAATTTATTTTACAAAGAATGCAAAACAATGTAACTGAATGATTCATTTTTTTTCTATCTGAAAATGAGTCTAGGAAAAAAAATTAAGAAGACTTGATAGAATATGTATTTTCATGTAATATGAACATAAACTTATTATTAAACTTTAACTGAAATTTTATTTCTTTTCATTTGTTTATCCTGGCAACTAACTTAGTTAGTGAGGAGTTTGAATGTTTATAGGAATACTGATTAGAAATCTTCTAATTAATCTTCATAAAATGAGTTTATTTGAAAATATTCTTACATAATATAAAAATATTGGTAAGAAAATTATATATAAGAAATAAATTATCTACTGTGAAGAAGCTTTGATCTCATTAAAATCAATTCAAAAACAGTAGGAATTATTTGTTAAGAAAATTGCATACCCAGCCCTCCACTCTTCGTTTCAAGGCACTGTATCTTGTTCTCAACTGATCTGCCATCAGTTTGTACTGATCTCTTTCTATGCGACATTTTTCTAATTCTTGGCTCAATATTAACAGAGAATCAGTCTTGCATTCCAATTTACACTTCACAGTATTAAACTAAATACAGAGGAAGAAAAAAAAAGTACATCAGAAATTTTACAATATAATAAACATTTCAAAATCATTTATTAATTTAAATATATAAAACATTTATAGAATCAAATGCATATTATTACTTGAAAATTCATAATTTTTTATCGCATCCCAAAATCATTCCCAAATTTTTAATCATTCCCAAAAGATGAGTTTTGATATTAGTACAAAAATATCTTTATAGCTTTTAGACAGAATATAGTAATTTTAAAAAATAGAAAATCCACATCGAATTGCAGAGCTTGATAAATAATAAAAACAGAAAAAAATTGATGCCCATAAATAAACTTTTAAATCAGAAAAAGTTAAGATAGCTTCAATTGTATACAGATTTTTAAACTGAAGTATGTACTAAATTAATCATAGTCAAGAATATATAAAGTGTAATATATTTATATTTTATATGTTAATTATAAATGAGTATCCCAACTTTGCAATTTTGTTTAAAGAAAACAAAACAATGTATAGTCTTGTTGTTCATTGGAAATCAAAGTTGAAAGTTTAAATTTAATGCAACTAAGTGTTCAATGTGAGTTCCAAAAGATTTATGGAGAATATCAAAACAGTACTCTAATCCTTTTTTCTGCTTAATGTAAAGCTTCGAAAAAAGGTAGATGTGCCTGTATGGTAATACTTGATTTTTTTAAAGGTTACACCAATTTACAAGTGTTTGTTGCCCTGCTACCAACTCAAGTTGATAAACTTAAGACATACATATCCGCAGACTTTCAAGCCATCACATTAGAGTATTGAAAGAATACAAGTTGACTTATTGTATCACTTTGATATCATTTACATTTTTAGAGGTGCTTATAATTAACACTTATTTATAAATTTATAAAAGCAATTATTTATAAAATTTAAATTCACCTCATTTATTTGAATTTAAATTTCCAATCATTATTTGTAGCTTCTGATGAATAACAAGATTATACTTTGTTTTCCTTTGATAACTGTGCAAAGTTAGAATATTCCTTTATAATCACTATATAACCCCCAAGTTACTTAGTGATCTATCCAAGGTTACCAAGCTACATTATCAATAATGCAACCATTCAAATGGCATACATCAGTTGCTTGACAATTAAATCTTTGTAGGGGGGCTTCTATAATGTATACCAGTGTAATTTTATTTAGACAAATCAGAACTGTATATCAGATACTGAAGTCAATTTCAATATTCTCAAATTTATTAATATTCATTTTTTAGTTTACTTGCATTATTGGGTACTTTTCCGTTAGTCGGACAAAAGGAAAAAATCACCGTATAATGTAGAATTCCACCAAATTTTTTGCAGTGATTTTAAAGTCAGCAAATAACATAGAATTCCACTTAATTTCTTTGGTATTTTTTCACTTGTGCCCGGCTAAGAGAAAAGTATCCATTTCATTAAAACTGATAATTTTACAAACCAGATATTTATATATCAACATTTGAGAAAAGTATTAAATATTAAAAGCCCCTTCCAAAGAAATGCTAAAACACATTTAATGGTATCTTTGCTTAAAAACAATACAAAGTTATCTTTATAAAACAAAAATGATGGAAAAATTTGGTATCCAAATATAAAGAATAATTTTAAGTATATCTGATTAAAAAATGAAAGGGAAAAAAGCTAATTAAATTCTAGGTAAAATATTTTCTCTAATATAAACACATATCCATGAGATTTTACAATAAAATGTTTTCATCAAATATAACATGTTCTGAGCATTCCCTTTACAGATATCTTATTTTGGAAATTTAACTAAGATTTAAAAAAATAATTGATTGGCATCTCATTTCCCCTTTTTATAGGTTGCAATCACTAAGCTTTTAATTAGACATAAAAAACAGTACTGCTGATAAATTAATTTATTTAAGTGATTATTGTTAAGTTTGTTATTTCATTTAATAGTTAAAACCAAGCAGTTAGAGAAAATGCCAAGAACTAGACAATGGAATGATTCTGTGTTCTTAAATCTGACATAGCATCGTATCTAAGAATTAATAAAATGCTAATAGCTTTTTTTTTAAATGTGAAAAATTTATAATGTCTATATTTATTTTAAATTTCCAAGCAGCTAATAATTTTGATTTAAGGTTTATTAGTACATTTACTTTTCTTTAAAATGAAACTCATAAGTTCTCAGAAATAAAATTTTAAAATAGATCTTAATTTCGGAATGCAACTGAATTTTTGCAATGTTACGAACATTTTAAGAAATGCAAAATTAATTACTAATTACAAACTTTTGTACTGAACATTAAAGGCAGAAAAAAATGAATTTGTGTTATTGGTAGGTAAAAACTATATTGTTAAAAATGAATTAACAGAAAATTTGGTGCTTGAGTCTAACTCCATTCCAGTAATTAGCATTAAAAAAAGTCAACTAAGTTCACATGCTAATTTGTTCTTTCATAATTAATAGTTACAATAGTATGTAATTACCTAATGTACTTACAATTCAATTAAAGTCATAAAAATAAGTAATTCCAAAGTTTATTAAATATTTAAAGATTATTTCAATTATCTCGTTCAGTTTTAACTTTATCCCAGAAATATATACACTCAAACCGACATATATGTGCATCTTTAGTATACAAAATACTAATCTAGTATGAAAAAATCTCTGTGTCGCAATCCATTAATGTGAATATATTTTTCATTTCCATCCAGTCAAAACAAGGAATGCTATATTTATATACATATTAACGTATTCATAAAAGATCCACAAGATATAAATATTAGGATTAATAGAATAGCCCCCATTCAAGCTAGGTTATAATTAGATTAGAGCTTTCAGAAAATTATACTTTCAGAAAATAATAATTTTTTATAAAGAAATATATATTAGTGATTTTTTTAAAAAAAATTTTGAAAAAAAGCAGAAAAATGACCAGATATGCATCAATATCAAGCAAGGGGAAAAACTATGAATAATTAAATTTCAAAACAAAGTAAAGATAGTTGCTTAAATTTATTTATGAAAAATCTAAAGTAATTACTTTTATTCATATTTTTTAACAATAGCACATATTTTTGAACTTTATTACTTCAACAGCTTATATAATGGAATTATTTTAATTCCATTTAGTTATAAATTTGAATGTTCATAAAAATAAGTAAAACTTTTCTATGGAATGTTTACGTTTTATAAAAAGATATCTTCAAAAAGAATTGCATATAGGAATCCAAATATATGTTTTCTTGTTAATGAAGAAATTACTCGCATCAATTTATTATTTTTCTCAGCAGTAGTAAAAAAAAGTTCTATTTTATAACATTATTGTCACTCTATAATTTTCTTAGAATTCTAAACAGTCTTAGAATCTTAAACTTCAACCAAAGACTTTTAACAAAATACATGAGAAAAATGAATCCAGCAATATATATATTTGATACACTTGCAGCTTTGTGTTGCTGGAAAAATATTTCCTATAATTCTGCACGGTGAATGAATTACAAATTAATACAAAACTGTTTGCCAAAACCAGAATTTTTGCAATTTTATAATTATATTCACTTTATGTTATTAAATGTTTAGATACCAATTCAATATTTATGTACAATTAGTGGCATAAACGATTATGTCATTACAAACATATATTCATGAGAAGCAGTGAATTCATTAAAAAAATACCTCGGCTAACAAAGAAAGATAATCTTCTTCAAGTTTTTGAAACTTTAGGGTCATAACTGTAAAAATGTAACTAGAAATTCTGTATTAATTTATACGTAATATAACTGTTGTGTATCTTTTTATACACATTTGTATTGGAAAAGAAATTTATTAAAAACAGATTAAACTAGTTTAAAATTAGAACGACTTTCCATAATAAAAACGTAGTATCCAAACTTTAAATGTTATCAAGAAATGCAATCGTTTTATGAGTTATTAACTGTTTAAATAACATTCAAAATGATTAACATATTAACAGCAGACGAATATTTTTCGGCGAACAGATGGTATTTCCGATTTGTTTGTTGAGTAGTGCCAAAATGTTCTGAAATTTCATTAAATAAATTTGTGTGTTTTTCGGTTATCTTCCCTTAGTACATATGTAAAATTTATATAATTATTTTTCATAGCATAAATTTTAAATACGAATTTTTTTATAGTGAAATATAGAATCTTAAACTTTTCTTGGCTTTTCTGCCCTTATGGAATATATATTCCACATGAAGCAGCTACTTTTCTACTCAACAAAGGAATACTAAGAAATTTGTTTGTTGTTATGATGGCAGCTGTAGCAGAAGAAAATGAATCAGAAACTAAAACTCAATCGACAACTTGCTATAAAATAATTATAATTGGAGCCGGTATTGCAGGAATATCTGCCGCTCATCATCTCGTGAAAAACGGAGAAACGGACTTTATAATTCTAGAAGCCAGAAATAGAATAGGCGGCAGAATTATTTCAATACCTTTGGGTGAGTTGATTATAAAACCCTGTTATTATTTATTTCTGTTTTTGTATCATTCCATGACGTGCTATCTATAAATAAATAAATAAGCTGTGTGGGGTTCTTTCTGAGATTTTACTATTTATTAGGGCATTAGATAGTTTTTTTTTTTTTACTTGTAAAAATTATTTTAGAAGCCTTTGATCGAACTCACTAAATTTGTCTTTATTTGTTTATCCTTTAATATTATCGAAGATTTACATATTCATATTTAAAAAAATAATTAAAAAATTAAATGTTAGCTTTAAATTTTTGTTCTGAAGTTCTTCTTTAATGTGTCAATTCTTTTTATAAAATATTGGCAAAATTCGTTTTTTTTTATTAATATTTATAATATTTTTTCTGCTTATTTTAAATTTTGCAAAAATCAAACTATCTACTTTTAGTTTTAATAAGGTTAATAATAATTAAATCTAATTATTGGTAATAATGTAAAATTATTATTGAAGAATTTCCTTAAAAAATATTTACTATGCAAATGTTATTTTAAAGAAAATCTTAAGAGATATGCAAGGAAATGTGTAAATTTTATGTTTGCTCATATAATATCAAAATAATCTGTAATTAATTTAATTATTATGAAAATTACCAATTTAGAGTGCACTTTGAAAACCAGCAATGGGACTTGAGAATATTGTACTGCCTTGTGATCATATTAGCATCTTTTTTTTTCCCCACTCATTATGATGGCTGATGTTAATTTGTCAAATTGTTCCTTGAAAAAATATGAGTGGAAAACTTGGTGATGGTACTGTATTCTCGAGTCTAACCAATGAATATTAAGTTACTGAAAACATTTCTCTTCATCTAGGAGAAGATCAGGTTGACTTGGGAGCTTCTTGGATTCATGGAGTTCTTGGCAATCCTATTTATGAATTAGCTGTTTCAAATGGATTGATAAGCCTTACAAATGATCAGGATCCTCATACAGTAGTTGCAACAACTGAAGAGGGGAAAAGAGTGCCAATATCTGTAGTAGATGAAGTATATAGTGCATATTTTTGGTTTAGTAAAAGATGTGAGGAATATTTTTTACTGCATTTACAGACTCCACCTGAAATAGACAGTGTTGGTAAACATCTGGAAATGGATATATCTGCTTATTTACAGCAATACCAAGGTGAAGATGCCATCATGCGCAGAAAAGTTTTTGATCATCTTTTATGTCGTGAAACCTGCATAACTGGTTGCCATTCAATGGATGAAACTAGTCTTAGTGAATTTGGTAGCTATTCTGAACTACCAGGAGGAAATGTCAGTGTACCTGGTGGTTTTCAACAAATAATAAATTTTTTAGCTGATATTTTGCCAAAAGAAAGTATAAAGCTACCCTGTGAAGTAACACGGATAAAATGGAAAATGAAAACAAAAGATCAAGATAATGAATGTACCAAAGAATCAGAGCCAAGCCATGATGAAACTGTTCGTAATCAAATTACTATTGAATGTAATGATGGCTCAAAATGGCTGGCAAAGCATGTTATTGTTACTCTTCCTTTAGGTGTGTTAAAATCCAAAGCAGAAGAACTTTTTGAACCTAAACTGCCTGAATACAAGTTGGAATGCATAAAAAATCTAAGTTTTGGTGTAGTAAATAAGATATATTTAGAATATGATAGACCTTTTTTAAATGCTGAAATTTCAGAAGTTATTACTTTATGGGCAAGGACAGAAGAGACAGATATGAGTAAAATTTGGTTTAGAAAAATTTATTCTTTTCGTAGGTGTACTGAAAATATCCTTTTAGCTTGGGTTTCAGGGCATGAAGCTGAGTATCTGGAAACATTGTCTGAAGAACAAGTCAGCAATACTTGCACTGATATTTTAAGGAAGTTTTTGAATGATCCATACATTCCAAAACCATGTAGAGTTGTTTGGTAAGAAAATTACAATGTTTCATTTATTTTTTCTACAAAAATGGATTGTTATTCTTTCAAAATTACTGGTGATTCGCATGTATATGAACCATATTTTTAATAGACAAGTTATTTATCGTAAATATATGATGTATGGATTTTAATCCTCACGTTCAATATCCCAACAATTCATATCTATTCCAAATCATAAATAAATGCCATATTTAACCATGCCATTTACCAATAAATGCTGTATATTGGTAACTAGTAATTTTAATCAGTTAATACTAAAAAGGTGCTATTTTTAAAATAGTTTTTGAGTAGCCATAATTTTTGACTAATAATTTAGGAAGTTTATTCCATTAAAAAAGAAAGAAATTTGCAAAAAATCAAATTTTTAAGGAAGTTGAAGTAGTATTTACCATTACTTTGATGCATTTTTTACTGATCTGTAGTTGAGAAATGGATGGGGAAATGTTATTCAAATGATGAGTTGGGGAAAATATTATGTTAATTTAATGTCATAAGTAACAGAAGGGCATAAAGAAGGTGATTATAAAAGAAACAGTAAAGTTTTAATCTTGATTCTGCTAAACAATATGGGAAAAGTTCATATACCTAGGTCATGTTGAGATTTTGGACATACAGTATTATGTCTGGATATCATTTTGTCTAAAGTCAATCATAAAAGTTAACAGTATGTGCAATGTATCAAGAGTCAGCTTTGCTGGTGTATACTTTGATAGATATGTCTATTTTCTTAACCTTTTATTATTATTCATTGTTGATTATTTCTTTATTATATTCATTATTGATACATATGTATCCCAATTATTTTTCAAAATTAGTTAAGATGGTTCTTAGTAAATTTAAAACAAATCCAAAGCGGGGTGCATGACCTTCCTATCAAAGTTTCTGGCTTAAAATAGTTTTGAAAAAACATTTCAAACAAATTTGTCTATTCTCTCCTGTTGCATGCAAAATGAAGGGGATGAAATTTAAAAAATTCTTGGTCAAACAGTTGAGAGTTATAGAAAGAGCTCTATTTTTTTAATTGAAACATGTAGTTTCATTATATACAATGGCACAAACAATTGAGGATACACGTTACTTTTACTTTATAAATCCAACTTTCAATCGAAATAACACATTAACTAGAAGTGCAAACGTGTTTTTATTTTCACATGTAACAAAAGGGTTAATTTACAGTAAAAATAACGAAAATCAACAAAAAAAATCTAAAATTAAAAATTTCACAAGTATTTGAAATAAACATTGGCAGATCTTTACCTCAAAAAATTAAAGATACACCAATGAAATTTTTGTGACATATCACATACAAAGACAGTGTCAATATTTAGTTGCATGTCATTTGGCTTTTATAATGTCCTCCAAACGTCTTGGTACCGATTCTACCAATTTTTTGGTGGTATGTGGAGATATTTTATCTCATTCTTCTTGTAACACTTGCTTTAAATGGGTTTTGTTCCTAATTTGGTGTTTTTGGACTGCTGTTTCAAGTGTGGCCTACAAAGTTTCTATGACATTGATGTCAGGGGGCTGTAGTGGTGTGGGCAATTATTGTTTACAATGAATGAGCACATTTTTACATTACGTGTCGTATGTTTGGGGTCGTTGTCTTGCTGAAAAATAAAATTTCCTTCTAAACCCAATTTTTTTTGCACTTTCTTTAAGATTGTTGTTGAGTATATCTATATAAAGCTTATGATCCATTATGCTATCTATAAAAACTAAATTTCCTACCCCATTTAAAGCCATACAAACCCAAACCATGTCGGAGCCACTCCCATATTTAACTGTAGAACCTAAATATTTTCGATCCAAAACGGTGTTCGGCTTTCCCCAAATGATGCAACGGCCATCACTTCCAAAAGTGTTGAATTTACTTTCGTCACTAAATATAACTTTCTTTCAAAAGTTATCTGTCTTCAATTGATGAGTTTTTGCAAACTCCAAATGCCTTTTCTGATTTTGTAAGCTTATGAAAGGTTTCTTTCTAGCGACTCGACCCCTATATCCAGCATGTCTAATCACATTTCTCATAGTTTCAGCACTTACACTTTTGTCTATTATTTGAGAAGTTTCTGCAGCTAGTTTGACTGCACTTAGTTTAGGATCAATCTTGATATCTTTCAAAATTTTCCTTTTGGCTACATTACTCAGAATACTTTTCCTTCCTCTTTCACTATTATTTTCAATTAATCCATCACTTTTAAATCTTCCAATGATTTTCTAGACACACAAGTGGCTTTCTACCGACAATTTCAGCTATTTCACGATAAGATTTTCCTTTCCTAAATAACTTTAATATAAATTTTCTTACATCAATACTGGTCTCTCTCCAAGGACCCATTTTCCATTTAAAATTGAGACTTTAAATTCACATAACCAATTTCAAAAGACAAAAGTAGTAGTCAAAAAGGTTTAAGATAAAGTTGGCCAAACTTATGCTATTATAGTAGCAAGCAGAAAACAAATCTAGTAGTAGTTAAACAAAAATTTTCTTGATGTACCCTTAATTTTTTGAGGTAAAGATCTGCCTATGTTTATTTCAAATACTTGTGAAATTTTTAATTTTAGCTATTTTTTTGTTAATTTTCGTTATTTTTACTGTAAATTAACCTTTTTTTATTACCTGTGAAAATAAAAACACGTTTGCACTTCTAGTTAATGTGTTATTTCGATTGAAAGTTGGATTTATCAAGTAAAAGTAAGGTGTATCCTCAATTGTTTGTACTACTGTATGTTTATATGATAAGTTATACCTAATTTTATATATATATATATATACTACCCTTCAATGCATTATCATATTAACTAGGCTAGGTTTTTTTTAAATTTATTTATTTTTAACTAGGCATATTGATGCACTTAGCAATTTATCTTTAAATGCCAGTGTGAGTTAATGCTTATAGGAATGTGCAATTTCAAGTTTTAAAACAAGTCTGATATTCAAACTATTGAGAATCCATTTTTATAAAGGATTTTGGTGTTAAAAGGCTTTTATTCCACTTTAAGAATATATTTATATAGTAAAAAAAATATTAGTTAATGTGTAAGGGATTAACAGACTACTTGATAGTTCTTTATCTCCACACATAACTGTTTCTATAATGAAGAGGCATAGCAAATATTGTTATGTAATCTAAATAATAAATTCAGATTTTCAAAAAAAAAAAGGCTGATATGGCTGCAAAAAGCTATTTTCTTCTTAACTTAATAGATGCAAGAGTATAGATAATGTAGAAGTTAAAGCAAAATCATCTAAAAGTAATAAATTTTAAAAACAATGTTTAAATTATTGCATATACACAAATATAAAGATAATATATAATGCTCATTTGTACATTATCCATTCAAATATACAGATTTATAAGTATTCAAATATGTATATAACTTTGCTCATAACCTTTCACTTCCTTCCCTCCTCCCTTTTTTGAAAATGTACTGTTAAGGTTTTTAAACCACCCTAACTTATATATAATGTTCCATGAAGTAATCATTAGTTATTTAATGCAGTTTTGCCATCTAAGTACAAAATTCATTCTAATTAAACTTGTTCTATGCATTTTAAAACCTATTATCTAGGTTTGATAGTAAGTTACATCTTCTACAAGCAGCAAAATTTGTAACTAATTAAACATGTCGGTTTATCTTTATTAAAGGAAAAAGGTTTCCTAACCTCATTCCACTTTTTTTAAAAAATTATTTATTGGTTTTTCAGTTAAAACCTGTTTTTATTTATTTATTTCTAATCTATAAAATATTTCATGCATTTCTGACTCTCATTATTGAAATCAGTGAATTGGAGACCATAAATCATTACTTATAATAATCTATTTTGATTATTCTAATTAGGTACATTAAATGAAATGTCACTGCATTTTTCAATAAACTTCTTTTAAGTAATACTAACAGAAGGTTAATGCTATTGTTGTATCATTAATGATTAAAAATTCATTTCTTCAGGTTAAAATCATTTTGTATGACAAAATTGATTTGGAAATTTATGGTTTGTATCTTTTATTTTCTATCTCATCCTGAAATATGTAAAAACCAATTTTTTTAAAAAATATATTAGAAATAATTACTTATTTAATTAGATAGGGGCCAATGAAAGGAAATGTATATCTCACACATTTATTTATATAAATGTGTGAGATATACATAATAAATACATAATAAATCAAATTCCATTGAGACATATTAAATAAAATATGTCTCAATGGAATTTGATTTATTATGTCTTGCCATTAAACTACAGGTATCTGTTGTGATTAAACAAATGATACTGCAGTTTATTTCAAATAAACTGTAAATATGTACATGTTTTTAGATTTTTAAAATTTGGAATTAAAAGAATATATCAATTTTTTTTCATATAGTTGTTTGAAACTAGTTTATTTTGAGTGCATAATTATATCATTAGTTATACAATTTTTTGAAGAAAAAAATCTGTATTTTTTAACACAATTCTTTTAAATTTCACTGTATTTCATTTTTTGGTATGTAATCTTCCTTACATTAATATTAATTCTTTTATGTGTATACTATTTTTTAAATCTGTTTTTTGAGAAGTAATTTTTTAAAATTTTTAACTGTTTGCTTAAAATATCATGTTGTCACAATTTTGTGAATGAATTTTCTTTCAGGTGTAATTTTAAAAATATGAGAAATGTAATACTTGTTTCATTTATAGATTTAAACAAAAGATAAAAAAAGGTTCTGAAATAAATTAATTCTTTGTGTCCTCAAGTAAATGTTTCCAAATTTTCTTCATATTTTAGCACTTCCTGGAAAAGCCATCCATTTAGTAGAGGATCCTACACGTATATTGGAGTAAAAGGATGTCAAAGAGATATTGATTTGCTAGCAACACCTATTTATGCTGATCCATACCATAGTAAGGTAAGAAACTTTATGTTGTCCATCTTTACATTTTAATATGTTAATTATATAT
>JAOUZG010030082.1:3670542-3693986 GCA_026289955.1 Argiope argentata
TTAGTTTTTATGGTAAATATATTAATCTAACTTCTCATAACTCAATAAGTTTTTTTAATGTAATGTTTTTGTTAGAAAAAATTATCAAGAAAACTAATTTATTTTAATATTAATCGTAAATTTCAATAAAATAAATAAGAAAAATGTTCAATCAAACAAATAATTACTTTTGAAATTTCCAATAATCATTTTGTTAAATGATTTTTAAAATACTTATAACTTTATTTTATTTATTTATTGGAAAAATAGCTTCTTTTGGTTATGTTAAATACTTTTTTTACATTTGTTCTATGGGTTATTTTATGATAAAAATAGTATTTTATCTTTTGGAATTATTATAAGAAAATTTGAATATCATAATTAATTGGAAAGTAATGATTCTGCATCAAATTTATTTCAAGATGTGTCATCTAAAATTTGCCTATTCTGAAATAGTATATATTCTTAATGCAAATTACTTTTTCCAAAAAAAAAAAAATATATATGTTAACATATCAAAAATCAAATTCATTGGGTGTTTTATTTATTATGTATACAAAGTTATTTAACTTTTTATTTTAGTACTTTTTAATTTCTTTGTTAATTCAGACAAATAATAATATATTCAAATAATTAATCGGTTCTGCAATTTTTTAATATGCAACATGCAGTGTATAGCAAAGAAGGGTGTTGAAGGCTTGTTTTCATAATGTATAACAAAAACTTTAATTCCATTAGCTTAAAAGTCCACAAAATTTGGCCATAATAATGGATTAATAATTGCAAATTCCATTTCAAATTAGATGTTATATTTAATAGTAAACAAATCTGTACTTTTTTTTAAATTTATTGAAAAAAATGTTAGAATAGAAAATTTTTATAAAAATTTAAATGTTTGTTTAGGTCAAATTGTTCAGAAATATTCATAAATTTAAATGGTCTGATTTGTTCAAATCCAAAATCTTATAACTAATTGCATTTTAATATTATCGCTATAAATCCAAGTCATTCCTTGAAAAATTAATGAATAAAGCATTAACAATGTCATTTAGAATGAAATTTTGCCTTGGTCATATATTGTAGCCTATAGTCTATTCATTATTCTCTATAAAAACAAGTTTTTGTGTGTTATTAATAAATTCAGATGAAAAGGGATTTCATGTGGTTGTAGTTGATCGTCCTAATAGAACTTCTATCAGAGAAAAGGATTATTACCTTTTTACTGAAGTCTTCATCTTATTTTTTTAGTTGTTTTATTACTAAAAACCAATCTTTTAATTGCTGCTTCCCATTCACCGCTTCAAAGTGTCTCTTTATCGTGTCTTTTCTTCATTTTTCATATTTAATGTGAATTCCAACAGAGATTATTTAAATTATTGTGCAAATGAATGAAATAAAATATTGTATTATTTCAATTCAATTAGAAATTATTTAATACTTGCATGTAATTACATTACTTATATTATCATTTTTCAGCCAGCTTTGATGTTTG
The DNA here is from genome assembly GCA_026289955.1 of Argiope argentata. Classification (NCBI taxonomy): domain Eukaryota; kingdom Metazoa; phylum Arthropoda; class Arachnida; order Araneae; family Araneidae; genus Argiope; species Argiope argentata. Next base: position 3,672,014 of record JAOUZG010030082.1, read on the forward strand.
CTGGAGAAGCCACACATTCTTCTTTCTATTCCACTACCCATGGTGCTTTCTTATCTGGTAAAAAATGTGCCGATCTGTTGCTAGAGCCAGACTCAGATCCAAATCATAAGCATGATAAAAGTGGACAATGCACAGATAAAGATATGTCCTCTTGGATAAGAGGAATCGACCTGACATAAAGATTTATTTAATGCTTATAATGAAAATCATAAATGCATGTTCCATTGCTTCACTATTGTAAAGCAGTTTTTAAAAGTAGAACAAAGCCCTTAAAGTTATGTGGAAAGCTATTCAGTTGTCTTATTCATTATTGTGGGTAATTAGTTAATGAGCATAATTTATTCAAATTCTATGTTTCTTAGCTAAATTGATTAATATGCAATAATCGTTATACTTAAGTTTTTATTGGAATTTTGTTCATTAGTCTCAAAGATTAAATAAATTTATTATTCTGTGTTAATTGTAATAAAATAATGTATTTCATCAACTTATTTTGTCTGATATGCGTAACTCTTGATATTGCTATTTTTAGACATATAATTTCAATAATATTAAACACAGTTATATATATAGTTGTCAAAATTCTACTCATGGGAATCATTCATTGATTTTGTAAAAGTTCATATTTCTCACTTTTTGTTTACATTATCATCTATTCCCATACATTATTTCTCTTCTAGTAACATAATAGCATTCCATTCGCATATGTTCATATCTTTTATGGCCTGAAATTGTTTTTATCAGTTATGGTGAAGTATCTAAAATATATCAATTCTTATAATCTGTGAAAGTTTTTATTATTATTATTGAGCATATTCTTGTAAGCCAAAAATAAGAATTTTTCACAAAGATGTTTGTTGTTACATTTGCTCACTGTCCAAAATGTTTATTAACTAATTACCCATTCTGAAAGTTCATGTGTCATCTCATCTAGTCATTTATTTCTGCAAATCAGTGCTTCATCAGTAAGAAATGATGGCAATACTTCTACAAACTCGTGCTTTTTTGATATAGTTACTATCTACTTAATAGTCAGTCATTTTATTTTGTTCTTTTTTTAATTTCTGTGATTTATATATTTCTTATTTATGAAAGGTTGAATATGTGCTAAAAAATAAAGAGAAAAATGCTAACTTAGCTAAAAAAAATTTAGTATTATGATATTAAAATTGCAGGTTACTCAATTAAAAAATATATAATTTTTGATTTTATTTTGAATAAATTCTGTAAAGAATTCTTTAAGGGAATTTATCATATCTTGAAATGATTTTACAAAGTTCATTTATACTAATGGAAAGAGTAATTTTGTTTTGTTTTTCTCACATCTTAGATAAAGTACTTTTATAGTATACATTAATATTTTTATTTCCTAAAATATATTAATTTAAATATTTGAAATGAAAATTTAAATAGCAAAAATAAAAAAACAAGAGGAAATACAAAAAAAAAATTTGTAGTTTTTTTAATTCAGCTTTTTTTAATACAAACTCTTGATCCAAATATGTATTATTCAAAATTAATTCCATAGACAACCTATGAATCTATGCTTTTGCTGTGGGAAATAAATAAAGGAAGAATAAATGGCTGTTTCATAAGTAAAAATCTGCTGGGTAGTAAAAGGCTGTTGTTTCGAATTTGCCCGCTTCATATTATTTATTTAAAATTAAATCAGAAGTTTCTTTCTTGATAAATGTATGCATGTGTATTACAATAATTAGTATGTATTAAAATCAAAATATTTAAAGAAACACCTATGTGTTGAATAAAAAGCATGAATCAAAACATTTAAAATGTATTGTGAAAGGGAAAAGTATATTTGAACATTGTGTATTTCCTAAATTTAGTATTTATTTTTTTTATAAATGCACATAATCTCTTACTAAATTATCAATTATCTTTTGGTTCAAATATTAAAATTGATTTAAAAGAGGCAAATTAGTTTTAGTTATGTGTATTTATATAAGCATACACACTTCATGAAAATTTTCAAATAGTTCATTTTATTTATACTCATGGTGAGAAAGTAGATAAATTTATTCTTTCCATCTGTATTTGCTTGGATTACATTATAGAAATAGAAGATATTTCATTGTTTTTAAATTTATGATTGTTGACAAATATTAACTATTTCTGTCCTAAAATGGTGAAAGCTATTGAATAAATTTTCTGGCCAAAATCTGAAATCTATTAAGTTTTAAAAATATTTAAAACATATTTTCCAATAAATACTTCATTTTTAAAATATCTAAGAGCATAATTTCAGATCGTTGATAAGATTTGGACGACAAGTCTCAAATGTTTGAAGAGATCTTTTTGCATTTATTTAAAAAAATAAAGGATCTTGTCAGAAATAATCAAGTGATAAAACGTAAGTGCCATTATGTAAATAAATTTCAGGTGTTAAATATATCTTATTGCACATTCTATGTACAACTTCCCATTCATTAATAATTCAATAAGTTCAATTGGAGGAGAAACATGAAATAAAATTCTTCAGTTATGAAAATTCAAAGTCATTCATACCTAATTTGATTATGACAATCTTTAATTTAAATAATAAATCTTCAGTTTGATTTGAAATAACAGGATTCCATATCTATAATTTTATCACCCATAAAAATGTTAATTTAAAATAACACCAGAAATTTACTAAAATCAAATATTTGCTAATCATTCTTGTTTTTTTCCTCTCTTGTAACAATTTCATTAACAAAAGAACATTTCCTTGTAGCTATAGAAATCTGACAAATTGTTTTATTATATTTTGATGTTGTTGGGGTTTTTTTAAAAAGTTGTTGCATTTTGAGATTATAAATGACCAAAGACAATTTTACCAAAATGACTTCAGATAAATGAAAATTAACTGATTTTGAGATCAAATGTTATGTTTATATTTTTTCTCTTGTTTTTAGATGAAATAAGCTGTGATAGATGTTTGAGTTGTAAAATGTGCTTTTACATGCTGTGCATGATGTATATATATGTATTCAATTTGCAAAGCTATCTTAGAATCAATAAATTTTATACATAATTTATTATTTTTGATGTGTTGAATGAGAGCAAATTACATTTATAATTCTTTTATTATCCACCCTATTTTTTTTTCAATCTTCTTAATTCTTGCATATATATATTATTCATCAGTTTGACATATAATTCAATAATAATAAATTTAAAAAATAAACCTTTGTATTTATTATATAATTTTTCTTAGTCCATAAAAGATAAATATTTCTACTTAGTAAATTAACCATCAAGCTATATAAAAGTTTGAAATGTAGGCATACCTGGACCAATATTAAGATTTAAAATACATAATAAAATTTAGTAAGTAATTACTTTGAGTAGTTTCTGAAATTAGGTTAGAGTTATCATTTCTCAAAACATGCACATTTTTTAATTTCTCACTCCCCCCCTCCCAAATGCAAATTTATTTCTAAAAAAAGTTAATAATTCCACAAAAAAAAAATTTAAATTGCAAATTTATATAGTAATAATGGCGAATGTGGATGCACTCTATGGGCTTGAATGTTTGACTTACAGTTACCAAATTGGCACATATGTACCTTGAAGTAATTTTTTGGAAATTTTAGTTAAAAATTAAACTGTAACTTCCAAACATAAATTTTACACCCATTCAACATTTAAACAATTATCCCCTTAATAAGCTAAAATTTAAAAATGCGTTATTTTTTTAACTTGATTTTCAACATTCCATTGTTGTTCTGAAATTCAAACAATTTCTTAGCCATATGATCATGTTTTTTCATTGTTGAAAGCTAAAGAATAAAGTTCCAGTTTATATCTGTGTATTTTTCTAGACATATACATAAATAATATCACAACATTTAGCAGATAGATGAGCTTGGATCTTTTTAATAGCACCATGATATCATCTGACTGATGTCCAGCAGAAAGCTTTATGCTCACTATTTACAAAGCAGATATAAAAGACAGTAAAAATGACATGATTTTATTATGAATTGGCAAAATTTATATTAAAACTTATTATAAAGTGTACATTAAGTTACATTTACTTTCTTTAAATAAAAATTAGTATAACCAATAGATCATCAAAAAAATTAAAATTTTAATGGTGTAAATAACATGTAATTAAAAAATACATGTTATTTACACCATTTAAATCCTTTTAAAAATAAAATAAAAAATGAATTTTAAGATAATCTAAGAACTTTTATTGAATAAATCTTTGAAATATTATATACAAATTGAAAATTACACTGTAGTGCACATTAGACTTCAATGCTGAACGATTATGTTTTCTGTACTCATCATTTAAATGGATTTCAGCAAAAAATGTTTGTATTAATTGATCTCTTTCACTTTTCATTTAAAGTGCAAATTTTATGATAGTAAACAAAATTAGACATACTTAGTACAATGAACACATTGGCTTAAGTATAATATTTATATAGTTACCAAAATGTGAAGCTTAATATTTTGCTACAAATTTCAAGACCAAGTTACATTTAACTGCAAATTTTACTGAGCAAAGATCCCAGCCAAATCAGGTGATCATAAAACGCTCACTAATGATAAAGATGAATGTATATTACCACTCTATAGACCATTGATCTATAGCAACCTAATTTGTCACATGTGTTACTTAGAAAGTTAAAATGTACATATTGGAATGATTTTTTTTTTTGAAAATTTAATAGAAAATTAAGCTGAATTTTGATGTTTTTTAAATAACATTGCAAAAAAAATTACATATTATTTCAAAATTTAAAAATCTGTCTTTTTGACAATACTAACAAATAAGTGAATTTTTGCCAAATTTGTAAAAAAAAATATTTAAAAAAAATAGATTGCATTGTTGCCCTGAAATTCAAACTTTTTTTCAATAATACACTTAATCCAGCATTTCTTTCATTGTTGAAAACCAAAGAAGGAAACTGTTTAATACGTGTGTAATTTATGAGAAAAAAAAATAGAGCTACAATATTATAGGAGACTATTGAAAAATGTTATGCATACAATACACATGATTAAAATAACATGGTTTTATTATTAGTCAGTTTGGGAAAATAAAGGAAATAAAGTTATATCTAAAAAAATTATCTGAAAACAAATAAGACCAATAGCTATATTGAATTAGCTAATTGCTGTAGGTAACTAATTTAATAATATTATTTTTAATAATGAAAATCTATAATATTTTGTGTCTTATTAAAATAATAATTTAATATTTTACAGTCAAAAATTTGTGCAGTTATAATTTACAAAAAATATTTAAAACAGTAGATACAACTAGTTCTATTTTAATTAACTTAAGGAGCGAGTCAACATGTATGATAATTTTTTTCAAATCAGAAATGAATAAGAACTTTTATAGCAAAGATTTTATTTGAAACTGTATAAATAACATCTTTAATTAATAACAAATTACAAATCTTAAAAGAAAGATATGAAGTTTATTAAGAAATTCTACAAAATTGAAAAAAAAAATTTTTCTTAATATAACATAATTTATGTAGAAACTATGTTTCCACTGTCACGAAATATTGATAATCAACAAACTACTGCAAATTTCATCAGATTCCCATAATTCTTTTTTACAGATCTAACCAATTGTAAGTTTGGTGGCAGTGATAAATATATACAATCACATTATTTGCAAATAAAAAATTATTCTACATACAAATATTTACAATTCATATTTATTTCAAATAATATTATACATATTTCATAAATTTTATTATCTTTGGAAATGGTAATTTCTATTTCGTAACTTGAAATAAACATAAGTAGACAATGTAAGCGAAAATAAAATGTAACACTGTTCACAAATATCAAATAGCATGAACAATGACCAGAACCATCACAAAAGCTGATGCTAACTCAGCATTTTATAAGATTTTTTTCTTTCACTTCGGGGCATATTTGCTAAGCAAAAGCTTGCAATATAAAAGTAGAGAGCTCTCACTATATTTTAGTCCATGAGGCAATAAGGGAAAAAAATTCATAGCACCAACTCTATACTGCAGTTAAATCCAGAACTACAGTATTAATCTCACTTTTAATATCAAAACATATGAAATATAAGATAGTTGAAAAACTTATTTCTCCATTCTAAATTAACTAAAATCAATATTTTATGTATAGAGATGTTTATTTTTATAAATAAATAAATACTTTACCAAAAAGAAAAATGTAATGTTAGTTAAAAGTAAATGAAATATAATAAACATAAATTCGTATTGTATGCCTTATACTGGTAGCAGTTAAATTACTTTTTTTTTCAAATCATAAATAAAAATATATATATTCAATAACATTAATAAAATAAGCATTTAATAATAATTGCAGTACTGCCGGAAATCTTAATTTAGTTGAACACTGAAAAGTACTAATAAAAGAGAAAATTAAATTTCCGTATTAGCTAAAATTGTACACATAACATATTTAAATATTAAACATTTTATAGAATATTAAAAGGTAAAATGAAGAATAAAGAGAACAAGTATTCTATATACAAACAAAAGTAAATAAAAATTGCTACAATTTTTTTTCCGTCAATTACAGGAATTAAGAAGTAAATTTAGCAAAAAGTAAAGAGTCCAGAGAAATTTTAATTGTATTAAGAATATTTACAACTTAAAAAAAGCAAAGGAAACAAGGAAATAGACCTTTGTAAAAATAAGAAAATATTTAAATAGAAATTACTATGATACACCATTTGTTGTCAATTGCCGCAGATGTTTTAATACAGTTTCTAAAAGCTTCTTTTTATCTCTTTCATTTTTCTTTAAAGCTGAAAATATATTCTTCTTTTTATCTGCTTCTCGAATTCTAAAAAATCAATGGGAAAAAAATCACTGACAAATCAAGTAAAGAAATTTTCTTCAAAATATTTACCTTATATATATTTATATATAAAATGAATTCATACACGGTCAAGGTAAGGGATAAAAGACCAAAGTTAAAATATTAGCAAAAGTATAAAAGTCTATAATTTGTTAGGAATTTAAGTATTAATAAGTATCAAAAATATCCAATATCATTTGTAGTTAAAATTCCAATTAAAATTTAGTTATGGATACTATTATAATTGCATGATTTTGACAAACCCAACTAATTTCAATTATTATGTGATACAAGATTAAAATCTACATAACTAATAATACATTTGTAGAAACTAAATAAATTATCTCAGAGCACATACTTACTTTTCTAAAATTATTATTGCTGTTTGCGGATTGACTCTTAAATATTTGCTGTTTTCTTGACCATATTCACGGAAATAATTAGACCAATCCCAATCATTAAAAAGATCTAGTAACTAAAAGATATAAAATATTTTTCAATATAAATTTATGTTCTTTGCAAATATTTAATTACAAATATAATAATAAAAAATTAGATTAAATAAAAATTACCGGTATTTTATTTTAATATAAAAATTCTCATTATTAGCCAATACCTGTCTTAGCTCGGAAAAACACATTAGTAAAATTCCTTCTTCAAAGTCTTGAACTGGGACACAATTGGCAAAAACTATATATCAGAAAAAATAAACAGATGTAAATTAAGATCTGAATATGAAAAATAAACAAACATACCTAACAAGTAAGGTAGATAATTATAAATTGCTATTTTTCGTTTTTGAGAAAAGTAGGGAAATCTGCCTACAAAACTCATAAAATAAAGTTGAAGTAGATATAACTTTAGGAGTTACATAATGTTAAAAAGAATTTACTTAAAAGGAATAGATAAACTAATCAAAAAAAATCATCTTACTTTAAAATGTTACAACAAAAAAAAAAATACACATACAAATATATCGACAATATATAGTACATGCTCTACATATATTCACATACATAAATATTTCTGTTATAAGCAATAGATTGTAAAATAGCATGAAATATTGACTCATTGAAGAATGTACAACAATAAACACAGAAATTAAAATTTTGCAACAAAAAGGGAAGTTGATTTCATAGAATTGTAAAATTAACTTTTCCCATTCATTTTTACCCATTTTATTTCTACATTTTATGATCGTATTATTACATCTTTGAAAGTTTTGTGTTTATGTATCATACAAGGAGTGTTAACCCTTTGCGACTGGGGCCTCTACAGTTGAGCATTTTCATACTGATGTATAAGTTGACATATGATGAAATTTAAGTTTAAAATTTAATAAATTTCCCAAAAATAGGTTGCATTGTTTAGTTCTCTTATCCAAATAAAAACACATCATTTTGATGATAGAAGAAAATGAAAAATTTCAGTTTGTATTATTTCTGTCACAAATTGAAATAATAATTATTATTGAGAAGTATTCATTGGGATTATATGTACGATTCAATCAATTAATTAATATGAGATAAACTCGAAAAAAGAACTGTTTATTTATCTAAATCCATATTTTATTATTTTTCCAAAATTATCAAGTGTAGAGTAAAATAAAAGCATGCATAATCATGCCATGCTTTTCTAATTAAAGCCAAAATTGAGAGAATGAAGTGAAATTATCATAATGGTTAAAATATATTTAATACTCTATAAAAAAATTCATGAGTTTCTTAAATTTCTTTTAAAAAACAACTACAACATCAATTAAGAATACCAAATTAGTTTAAAGCAGATAGAATGAAATAAATATACCATTTTATTGATGGATAAGAAATGCACACCTAGCTTTTATTTTGCATAAGAAAAAAATTACATATTTGTCACCCTTTCAAAATTTAAATATTTATAAAATAACTGGCATTAATAACATGCATTATTTTAAATATATATTGAAAGAAGTAAAATAGATTAGTATAGAAATACAGTATTAATGACTAGTTCCATCTAAAAAACAACATCATTTCATATATTTCAAAAATAAATAAATACAACTCACATTCACATTGCATTACATCTAAATTGAATTGTTGCAAAGCTCCTATGGATATATGTTTTACTTCTTTGTCTAGCAGAAAACCCATGAGAGCATTTGCTATATGTTTACAGGATGACATGCAAGCAGTTTGAGCAACCTTTGCCTGAAATTTTCAATAATGTTCAACATACTGGCAGAAGCAAATAATACAATAGCACGTTTCTTAATTATTGAAATATGACATATGATTAAAAATTCATTGAAAGTAAAGCATTTACATATGAGAAGATTCAGAAGTTTCATGGGAAAAAAATACTATTGCAGAGTAAAAATTTCTGTATTTTCAGTTTTGATTTCTGTAACGATATAACATATTTCAAAAGTATTATAGTATAAAGTAAATAATTTATCCATTTTGTTTAACTAAATTAATGTAATGCACTGGCTTTTAATGGATTGAGAAATGAAAATTCTTTATTTAAATGCTAATAAATCATAATAATTTACAATACAATGCTAGTACTATCATAATAATCAGATTATTTTACACAATCACATTGACAATAATTCTATTAAAACACAAAGAAAACCTAAGTGCTTTTTGCTTGTAACAAATCTCAAATTTAAGATTATTATTTCAATTTTATCATGTCAACATTCCATCCTAAAACATTATATATCCTATATATTGGATTGACAACATTAATTTGAGATAAGAACAAATGATAAGAAAAATGAAAGTTTCCCCCTCTTCTATCTTACAAAGGCATTCTCATATAAACATAATGTCATTTTGAACCTCAAACTGTTTAGTTCTGATAGAAAGACTTTACCATCAGGCCTTAAAACTTATAAGTAATTAGGTAAATACACACAGAGAAAGAAGTGTGCATTTTATTATACAAATTTATATTTTCAAAATAAAACTTTGAATACACAATATTTTTCAACAAATTCAAAAGTCAAATTTAAAACAAAATCATGAAATTGAACTAACTTCAAAAAATATCAATAAACATGTAGACAAAAAAAATGAATAATAAAATATAATTAATGACTGTATGAACAATCAATCTTTATTGATAATTATACATAATTATTTCACGTAGATATACTGTTCTAAATAATGAAATAAAATAATAAATAAAATGTTACTTCCTGTCTTTCACTACAATATTAGCTTTTCTTTCATTCAATGTTAAAAATAAGTTAGTAATCATTTCTCTAGTAATGATGGCAACAATTAAATACATCTATTCAACTTCAATTTCAATGATTTAAGCTAATTACAATATTGGCTTCTCACACACATTGCTTCAAGCATGTCATTTTAAAATTTTACACCACACTTTTCTACTAGAATATACTTAACATCCATTACTATGTGGCAGGGATAAAGTTTGTGATTTATCTCAAAATACTAAAACTTTGGAATAAATATTTCAGCAATTATATTTAAGAACTGTCTTTCCAAACAATGTTTAATGATTTATGCATAAGAAAATTTAGAAAGTTGTAAAACAAGAAATATACAACAAAACAACTCACAGGAAGATTTGTAAAAGCCTCAAATGTGCTTTTCAAAAATGCTATCAAATCAGACAAATAACTGCTTGCTTGACCCTCTGGCTCACTCAATAACCAATCATAATTAGCTATAAAAAAGAAAACTAAAATAAATACACATACTGATTTTAATAAATAAATTTAATATAGGTAATTAGTTGGACATCATTTGAGTACCTAATTCTAAGAATTCATCTATTTTTTCATTCAACCTTTCATAGATTTGAGATTCAGCATCAGCCCGAGCATCCTGTAAAAAAAGTAAAAGGTGGGTATATTTACATTTAGTTTCACAGATTTAAACTAAATAATAAATTTATTTAATGAAACTGATCAATTAAAATCAGGTAATCTGCCATTGAAAAATCGGTACTTATGTATTATACCATCCAATTTTATCACTAAATTTGAAGTCGTCGCAAAATGAGTTGCTAAACCGCCAATTATGGTAATCTGGGAATGGTGTGATCCATTCATATTTATTGCCAAATTTAAATCTGTCCCCAAGGAATCACTAAATTGTTGGTGATCATTGCCGAAGATGATATAATATGTAAGTACTGATTATTCAATGACAGATTACTTGCTTTTAATTGATCAGTTTATTTAAATAAATTTATTATTTAGTTTAAATCTATGAAACTAAATTCAATTACATTATGATTTTTTATTTATTTACATAATGTAACATTATTTCAATGATTAATTATATGCCAGTCATTTAAAATAGCATTGATTTAATATGAACCAAGTTTGGCATGCTATATTCTATCTATAATTAAGAACAAATAAAAGAATATATTATTTTATATTATATTTGCAAATGAAATACATCTCATTCTGATTAACAAAGTATCTAAATTAAATGATAGTTATGAAAAGTAAAATGAAAATTATTATAGTTATCGAAACAAAATTTATTTTGTGATAACTTTCTAAAATGAAGGTTGGAGACTATCACAAATCTAACTAGGGGAAATCAACTTGTGCTTTGACCTTAGCTCTATCAATAGAACCTTTATTGTTAGTATTTCAAACAAAATGCTCTATAATTATAGCAATTATTATTTTTAAAAACCCAGTAAATTTCAGAGCTGTTATAGTGGCATATCAACATGAGTTTTCTTTAACTAAAATGTCAATTTCATTTGTCATTAACTGATATAACAAAGTGTACAAACATTTCCACTTTTAAAAAAATAATAATAATAAAGTTTTTTTACAAATTCCTGAAATTGCTCTTTTCAATTCTTTTTTTCTTTCTTAACTATTAAATAATAATCATTTTTCAATACAAAAAAAATGCACTTGCCAACTAAGTCATCAATTTTTTCAGGTCTATTATTAAGTATTTGAATTTCTTAAATGTTCATTGCTTGGTATTGATGCCAACATTAAAAACTTCAAAAATTCTAATGAAAATTTTGATTACATAGTGTTGTTTCTATAGTCACATTATTACTATTTTAAAGATAGCAATATATCAATATTTAAAATAATTCAATATACTTTTAAAAAATTTCTGGTATCTCCAATACTAATTATCTAAATTTATTAATCAAATATTAATAAATTACATTAGCTTTTACCAACAATCTAAATGGATTTCTTTTCAGAAATCTATTTTAATCACTACAACCTTTTAATTCACAATTATTAAATAGAAATGGTCCTTTGAAGACATCAAGAAATAAAAATTATGAAAATAAAGAATAAACTAAATCCAAAAATAAAATTATTATTTCAATCATTAGTAACTCATAATAATTATTTAGAAACAGTGTTTCAAAGTAGGAAATAAATTTCAAGTGATTAAAATTTAAATAAGTACAAAACTGTATAATGCTTTATTTCAATAAAGTTGTATTATTAGGCCTTTCTTAAAAAGGATAGTATCTAACAGGGAAAGAGTTTTTCATAGATTGACTTATTTCTGAAATGTCATTATCTATGATGGCAATTACAAGAATTTAGTAACAAGATTTTACAGTTAGAAGTCCATATAAGAAATACATGGTAATGCAAAATGTTTTATCATTAGCATGATCCTTGAATCAATATTATTGATAATACAATTTTGATAATTAGCTATGATTTGATTTAATCAATTCATCAACCATTTCATTTTTTTTTCTATTACTTCCAGTTATTTTTGTTAATAATTATTTATTAACAAATAATGTTATTGTAAAACATAACTTCAATACCTACAATTTACTAACTTGAAATATGCACATATATATTGTATAGAAAAATGTGCTTCTTGATACATTGTATATCATTTTTAAAGTTTGTATTAAGAATACTGAAAAATATTAAAAATTCAAAATTTACATCATTATCTAAAATAGCTATTAAAAAGGTGATTAATCTCTATAGTCAAATGCTTTTATACATTACATTATTAGTTTTATACAGATAATTTTTAGATTTTATTCTCATATGATGTCAATATTAACTTATCTCAAGGAAAAATATGTATATAAAAATATATATGAAGAAAAATATGTATACTTTCAATAAATATAATAACAATTCTTTTAAAATGATTAAGAGATTGATCCGGAGAGAACATCACCCCCTTGGCGCATTTTTCAAAATCGCCAACTTGCCACGCTCTTGCGTCTTTATATCCCGGAGGAAGATATTTTCCAACGACAACATTGAGTTGCCATATTTGGTGCTAAATATCCTTGGTGAAAAGAGAGTGATGTTCTCTATGGTCGCAACGATTAAGAAAAGGAGTGTTAGATTTACAATGATTATTATTATTATTATTATTTTAATTTTGTTTCCGTCGCACAATTTTAAAAATACATAAGCAGCTACTTACCTTAAACATAGAACAACTTTGAAGTTTTGCCACATGAAAAGAATTAGTAACTGACCTGCAATGGCATTAATACATCAAAATTCACAATCATATATGTTATGTATCACTAAAGACAGTTTTATATCAAATTTTCATACCCAGTAACAGTAGAGATGTAGTTCTCAAGATATATACTAGCTTCCTCTAGGTGATTAGTATTGATAGTAATTTGTATCAGCTGAAAATAATGAAGATGGTAAGAAGACAAAAATGTAACTTGAAATATTTGAGATTTATATCATAAAGCATAATTATTATGCCTTCTAAATAATAATATGAGGTAAGTAAATATTAATATTTTTTTTTGGATATTTTAGAACAATGAGCATTTTGTTAAGTGTGAATAAATGATAAATTTTTATAACATTATTCCTAAAGAAAGAACATGTCTGATCTTGGCTTCAAATATATTATACCAATATCTTTTTACTTAACTTCATGATAAACATAACATTTTAAATAATTTGTATGAAATAAACAGATTTTAAATTATATTAATTATCTGGAAAGTTCATTTTATTTAGAAACCTTATAACCTTTATGGTATTAAATTAATGTGTTGATAAATTATTAAAAACTGTTATCAAGAATAAAACATTCAATGATTTAAATAATATAGTAGGATAATTTTTTTTTATTTGAAATAATAGTACTCACAACAGAATAATAATTCCTAAATAGATTTATGATATGTTGAAAACATTATAAATACATAATACAGTTCATCATTTGTGTTGAATTGAATACCTTACAAAGTTATCTAAAATTCAGCTAACAATTGCAATCCTGAGATTATCTTATTAGAATAATTTGATTCAAATAATTTCCAATGTCTCCATTACAAAAACTTGAAAAAATATCTGAATCTTGATAAATTTAAGAACTTTATACAACAATAACAATAAACAAAAAATATATCATTTTTATTTTTAAATATTAAAGCTAACAAAATTTGATTGCATTATTTTAAACAACACTGACAGCATACAGAGAAGTAATTAAATTTTTGAATATTACCTGCAAAAGTCCTAAATTTGAATTCTTTATCAGATTGGATAAACAGCCACTAAGAGTAGTTGTAAGTAATAGATTAGTAGACTTGCGAACACTATCTTGAACTTCTGTAATGCTAAAATATATTTCAAAAGATAATTAAAAACAATGAATTTTTGGCATGCTAAACATTAAAGTAATGAAAGTGTCTTTTTTAAAATTATTATAATTTAATTAAAATATACAAAAGTAATAAATTTATTTTCAAACTGAACCCTAAAGTAGCTGAAAACAGAAATTTTAATCTGTATATTGGAAAAAAATTTCAGATCAGTTTGATTCAAATAACAAATATTTTCACCTGAGATTTAAGTCTTGTGAAAATTTCAAACATGCAGTAATAAATTCTTTGACTTGATCATAAACTTCAGGAACAAACTGAGAGAATGGGAATTTTTTAGGAAAATCAGCCTAGAAAAAATGAAAAAGAATATGTAATACTTAAGTATATTTATGAACAAAATTTGTCATCACCAAAATTGAATTTCATATTAAAATAACAAATGCTTTCAATTTACATATAATAAATATATATATGAACACATCTTTACCAAAAATATGTTTAATGAGTAACCAATACACTGTATTTATCTTATTCTCTTTTAGAATATAAAATAATATGCAAATTTCTATGACATTCAAATAATACCACTAAAAAAGGATATTTCATACAAAAAAGATGCAATTTGGGGGGAGGGGTAAAAAACATAAATGGAAATGGTATTTTAATATAGCAATACTGTGGCATGTTTCAAACATGATTAGGGCATAATTTCTACCATACTTATACAATTGTATAATTAAAAATTGACTATTTCATACTATTTGTATTTTTCTCCTTTAATTTTCAATAAAGTTGTAAATACAATGGAAGGATGGTATAAATTTTTTTCAGCCATTTTTATTATCAGAATTATTTTAGTTTTAAATGGACAATAAAATAGAAGTAATCATCAAATTTTTAAAAGCAATTCAAAACAAATGATAGTTCAAAATGATAATTAGGTTGCTTTTAGTAAAATTATAGCTAAGTTTAACACCCCAACCCTATTAGCTTCATTCAAAAATAACAAATCAATCATATTCTTTAAACAGTTATAAGTGTAATTGCCACAAAAAGAAGTAATTTACAAAATTAATAAAAAGCAGAAGCAAAAGTGTGTACCAAAAAACTCAAATCAATAGTAAACTCAAGATCGGAGAACTGACAAAATACAGTTTAGATATTTTAGAAAATTTAGTCATAGATAAATTATAGCCAGTTTATGGAATATGAGAAGTTCAAATAATCTTATTCAACTTATACTATTAAAGCTATTGTGGAGAGTATATAAGAATAATAAAAACAACAACAAATCTTAGAATATTGCCTTTTCAGTAAAGTAATATTTTTTCTTACAAGCATCAATTCTTCATCATGATATGGAAACCTGCTGATGACAGCATCATACTCATTTTGGTTTTCTACTTCAATTGGATGATAATTATCAGAATCAAATATTTTTCTAAATATCTTGTTCCATTTTCTCATGAGTATTTCATTGTATTGATCCCTTATTTCCAAAAGCAAATCAAACATCTGATTCACAGGATAGCCATAGCTCTAAAAGAAAAAAAAATTAAGCATCAATATAAGTAATAATTTTTATAACTTATAAAGAAAAAAAAACATTTCTGCAATATTTTGATGAGATTATTGTTACTAATAATATTTTTAATTAAAAGTAATATAACTATTTTGCAAAGGAATAAAAGAAATTATATTTTAATTTTAATTTTTGGTCAGATTCAATCAATATATGTTGAAAGTTTAAAATTCATCTATGAGGAATTATCTTCTTGAAGCAAACATAATTACAAAATAACATTCTTTGGAAAACATTTTTTTAAAGTCTGAAGCATTTCAAATTTGAATGAGAAAGCATTTAATAGAATAAAAAAACTGGCAGTGATTTTATCAAAAGATTTAAAATATTTTCAGACAACAATAAAGAAAAAAAATCTATCATTTCTTATTGTGTTACATTTCTTGAAAATGTTTTATGTTGAAGCTCTTATGAAAAAATTTCTATCATATTTGTCAATTAAATTTTAAATAGCACTTGCACAAATAACATCCCATGCAAAGAAAAATTGCTGCTAGCAATACAAATGTATAGTAAGATTGAGTTGTCTATTTATTAAGTGCAAGACCATATAATAAAACCATTAGTTCTTTGATTAAAAACAACAATCATGGTAACAATGAATATAAAATAGTTATCTGTTTCGAATGGATGTTCTTTGCTCAAGAAGCTTAAAAATAACAAAATGAATGTAAATCCAAATAAAATAAGTGTATTAAAAAGTTAATACTTACTCTAAGTGTATAACTAAAGAGCATTATCAGATACTTTAACTGCAACATCAAAGATGTGTCAGTTGAACAATCCTAAAAAATTTAAGACATAAAACATACAAGTTAATATATCCAAAAAAAAAAAAAAAAATATGACAAGTATATGAAAGCCCTAAAACAGTATTAAAAACAATATTTATGATACTAATATATTCACCAAAAATTATTATCAAGAACAAAAATTAGAAAGCCTAAAAGCAATAATTAAAGTAGAAAGAACTCACTTTGATTGCAGTTTACAATTCAATTTATAATTAAATGAATTTGACCCAAATTCGACACTAAGTTTAAAAGTGCTTTTATACTAATTTGGAAACAAGAAAATACAACTAATTTTACTAATAAAAATCATAAAATAATTAATGGTTTACAAAAAGTCAGTGAGTTATATTGTTATGACATGAAAATCCCATTTCAAAAATTTTTCATTGAAAGATTCATACTTTTTCAAGTATTATTAAATTTAGTTGTAAAGTAATTTAACAATATTCCTGCTGCTTTGTAGACTTCAAAGCTTACTAATATGCAGAACTTTCATTTAAAAAGATAAAGTATTCTCATAAGAATAAATGGTACATAAACACTGTCATAACAAAAATGGCAGAAATGATAAGAATTTTGAAATGTAACATTAAAAAGAGAGAGAGTCTATGTCAGTCTAATATCAGTGAATTTAAAGTGAATAACAGCACAATATCAAAATTTAATCACTGTCAAGTGCAGACATCCAAGATATATCAGTAGTTTATTCCAATTTCAGTTTTAACAAGTTTTAGAATCAATGTTTCCATAGAAATAAAAACTTATTTTTAAAGATTGAATTTTACAGTTAATATGCTGAACAACAAGCAAATATTGAAAATCATAATATTGGTGGAAACAAAAGATGATCATGTACCTATACAAACAAAAGAGGAAAATAATTACATAAAAATTAGTCAAATTTAATATGTCAACACATTATTCTACAAGCAGCTAAGCTTTGAAAATTAACTATAAAGAATATAAATTGTGCGCCTAAAGAAAGTATGAAATCAGAAAATTTTAAACCTAATGTATTTATCCTTTCTGAATAAAAACTCTTTCTGATAACATGATTCTAGATGGAGAATTTAATAGAATGAGATATTTTTAAAACATAGTTTTAATATGATATGCAGAGAGAAGAAATAAAAATGCACTCATTCCTTCTCTCTCTTCTAAATATTTCTTTAACAGATGAACTAGCAGATTAATCAACCATATTATTTTGAGAAAATTTTAAAAAATAACCATTTAGAAATCTTTTAGTAATATTGACTAGCCCTTTTAAATATACAATATGCAAAACTTCACTAAGGACATTGAAATCAGACAATATGGTTTCTTACTGAAAAGATAAAGAGAAAATAGCTATTTTAATAAAAGTATGTCAATAAAAATATATTTAAATAAAAAAAATTAATGATTTAAAATACTCACAGAAGGTGTCCGCAAAGATGCAACTATTTTAGAAAGTGCATTGGACCACACTTCATCTAAGTATGATCTATTTACAAGGCCATTTCCTGTATTCAGTACATGGTCTTCAACAACAAAAAATCTTAAAATAAAAATTTATCATCAGATAAAGAAAATTAAATACGATTGTGCAAAAAAAATTAGGAAATCTTTTAATGTACTTACCCAACAATACCACAAAAGTAAGTTCTATAACCGTCAATAGTTTCACTCTAAAATAAATTAAAAATTATGCATTTCATATAAAATTTTATTCCAAAATTCTAAATAATAGATATGATAGCCAAGATGTTTGTATAATACCTGCTCTAATAAATAACTTTCTTCAAGTGAGAAAATATATAAATTAAGCTAACTTCAATATGAATGGAAAAATAATATATATTAGTTGTTTCCTCTTTTTAGATTTAAAACAAAAATTCATTTTTGTGATATTTTACATTAAGCAAATAATAATGGTGGTTTTGAATGGCAACAGCTACACAAAACATTAAATAAAAGTATTACAATTTTAAAAATTTATTTCATTAGCAAAAAAGTAGCAAGAAGTAAATTCAGTTTCAAAATTCATGATAAATAAGCAGCTAAAAAGCTTCCCCCTGAACATTTTAATATATTAACACAATTTGATACATTATGTGTTTAACTTCAAAACACAATAAAGACAATCAAGCTGGCAATTTTGATTCCTTCATGTTTACCACTTCAATTAAAAATTAAAAACAAGTTTACAATTTTGATGTAAGGTCATCACATTGTACATTTTTGTTTGATCTAATAAAATAATTATCCAATTTTGTTATTTAATTCATATTAGCCAAAATACATATGCTTTGTTTGGATACATCTTTACTGAAAATTCATATTAAAAAAACTGGCAAGAAGTAACATTATATATAATTTCCAAAGGATAAATTATTAATAATATAAAAAATTGAAATTAATGAAATAACTATTAAATGCTTTTTTTTGTTTGTCTTCTTATCTCCAAAAATTAGAAGATATGATAATTATAAGTTACACTCTTTTTTTTAATACATAAATTTGAAAAATGTATAAATATAAAAAAATGTTTTACCATATTTGTTGAAGGTTGCAATGCTAATTTTGCTTGTTGCTTTCTTTGATTTCTATAATATTGTTCAAAAGCTTCCCTTTCACCCTTAGAAAGAAAACGAGAGTAAAAAAATTGTTGGATCAATCAAGTCTATATGTTATCTTAAATAAATGATAGTATCTACAAAATATAAAACATCAATTGATACAGTTTTTACAAAGATTTATTTATTTAAACTTTCAATTGATTAACTTAAACTTCCAAGTAAAATTTAATACCACAGTAAACAAAATGCCGCAATAAATAATGACTTGCATTAAAAAATAAAAAAAATTTAATTAGAATTCACAATCTTAAGTTTTGGCTTTTTAATGTAAAAAACTAATATACAAAGCCCTCAGAGATTTTTAAGTATGCTATTACTATTTTATTTAGATATATTTACAAGTATCATTTCATATCAATAATCAAAAAACAACCTATAACACAAAAAAAAAAACCTTTTACACTAACAGATGAAATATAATGGGAAAAGTTTAAACTGCTAAGTGCATAGAGACTTAAGGATAAATTTGATTTTAATTTCGTTGAATAAAATTCTATTGTTATTAAATATAAATTCATACTAACATTTACTTTAATAGAAAAAAAGGGAAACAAAATGATACAATAAGTGATAAAATACAGCCACACCTTTAAATGAAATAGCATACCATCATAAACTTTCAAGAGCAAACTAACAATGATGAGTTACAATAAATTGAAAGTTAATACCTTCTGTAAAAAAATTTATTTATGGGGGAAAAAAACTTAATTTTTATATCTATTCTCCCATTTAAGAAGAAGAGAATTAAACTGTTTGCTTGAGCAATGCAGATTGAAAAAGCGGTAGAAGGGTAGAACAATGGATAATAAATATACATAAGACAACCTCTTTAAAAAGAAAGATAAAACTAGCAAAATGTTATTTATGGTAGAAATCACACTTTCATACATTTTAATTAGACTGTAGCCCTTTGTAGTTCCATCCATTCAAAAATGAAAAAAAAAAAAATAATAATAAGGATAAGGATAGGATATATTGTTTATAATGATGAAGAACTGTGACAGATTTTGTATAACATATTTTTAAAGATTTCACAAAAACGTACATATTCAAGTGAAACAAATCATTCTTTACAAAAATAGAAACAAATACAATTTTTAATCCAACAGTACTATCGCCAATCTTAGGCCAAAAGAATTTAATATTTTCAAGGCTACAGAATTATATTAACAAAAATCAGTTTTTGTTATGAATTGTATTAAATGTAAATTCTGAGACAAATTACTAATGTAAACATGAAGTTATTTATCTTCCATTAAGTTGTTGTATACCTTATATTAAATATGATGATATTATAAACCACATGTTTATTTATTTATTTTATTTATTTATTTTACTAATTCATATACAAAGCAAGTATAATTTTCTTAACACAAGCTTGAGAATTTAGTGAATTTTCCCCTTTTTGACATTTCTGAATATGAATAAAACTTTTTTGGAACTATTTCAATATGTCTGTGAACACAATAATTCAAAACTACTTTGAACTAGATTTATGCAGTATGATACATGGATTCTTTTCCAAATTTACTAATTACATCAAATTTAAAATAAAATCCATTCAGTAGAAGTCTGCTGGCTGGCTGTTTGAGTACAGCTAATAAGTTGCAAATAGTAGAGCTGAATAGATAACATTTGGTACATAGTTTTGACATCTAATATGTAGATTCTAGTTACACTTTGAACTAAATCTGCCAAAGGATTTTGTTTTCACAAACACTTAATAAAATTTTTAAGCATTATTAGTTTGTATTTTCATAGACACATAACTACAATTATATAATGAAATCTTAATATTACAGCTGTAGTTCTATTCTAAATTTTGTTTTCAATCAATCAGTAAAAAGATGTTCAAAATATATATTTGCACAAAAGATTCACTAAAAATGTTAGAAATATGGAATGAAAAAAATCTTTACTTCCTAACTATAGTTTGTCGATGCCATATAAGAAATTCGATGCTTTAATCAAGGACCAATTACTTAATTCTATGTGAGGGGAGGAAGATAGGATATTAATTACAGTGTCAGAAAAAGCATCAAGCAGACTGCTCTATATGATTTATTACATAATTACTCATTTGTCTTAATATCTTTTATAATTAAATTTGCTACAAATTTTGATGTAAATATTCTAAATATTCTTGTTTTATATTTATATTTCTTCAATATTTTTAAAAGAAAACCAAGATTTTTTGTTATTAATTGTTATTATTTTATTGTTCTTTAGAAAGCCATTGATTTCAAAATCAGAAAAATAACAAGTAATACTCATTGCAAATAACTAATCTTACTAATTTTTTAAAAATCCTTTTCAATTTTCAAAGCAATCCATTTATCATTATAAATCTAAATCATTAGAATTAAACATTCCAAAAATACTTAGTTTAAAACATGTTTAAAAAAATGAGGAAAAAATTAAAGATGTGAGCATGAAGATATTTGAGAAATTAAAACAGTAACTTTAGGAAAAAGAATATAGTTAAAATTCAAACAAGACTTCTATTAAATTTTTATTAACAGGCACGATTTTCTTTAAGGTTATTATATATATATATATAT